>UCOH01005917.1:0-20709 GCA_900474275.1 Synergus japonicus
ATTTTAAACACTGAAGGATTCTATTCTATTTTAAGGATTCTTTTATGTTTTAAGGATTCTATTCTATTCTATTCTATCCTATTCTATCCTATCCTATCCTATTCTATTCTATTCTATTCTATTCTATTCTATTCTATCCTATCCTATCCTATTCTATTCTATTCTATTCTATTCTATTCTATCCTATCCTATTCTATTCTATTCTATCCTATCCTATCCTATTCTATTCTATTCTATTCTATTCTATTCTATTCTATTAAGAAACGACTTTTTCATCTAAAAAAAAATCCTTGTATATTTTACTCCCTAGGGAGTAAAAAAATAGATAAGTCTCTCTTCGTTGGCATGAGAAACGGCTTAAATCATACATTATTATAAAAAGCCAGGGGGGAGAGGAACTCTCTCGAATCTACTTTTTCAGTACTCGTAAAAAAAGTCGCTCTTCTTCCCCTTGGTGCATAATGTACTATTTTCAACATTGAAGGATTCTTTTCTATTTTAAGGATTCTTTTTTGTTTCAGAATTCTCGAGTTCTTTAGTAGCAATCTAAAGAGACGGGAGATGGTTAAAATAATTAAATGCGTGTGCAGAAGGCAAAAGTGATTAAAGGGGTGAGTGGTAAGTGTGTGTCGGGTTGCGGCGTTGAAGGCGCGAAGGAGTGGGTGAGCTTCGCGAAATAGAGATGGAATGTGAGTGGGAGGATGGTTGCGTGTTTCGCGAAAAGGAAAAAGTTTGGCGTGAGTTGGTGTAACAGGTGGTTGTAACTGCTATAAAGCAACCGTCGAGTTTGAAAGGGCGTGAAGACTTCACACTACGAAAAACTGCAAAATGACTGTCCATATGGATGCACATTTTTTCATTATTCATCTGTTGCGAATCCCGAAGAAGGAAATTCGCAAGAAAGTTTGAAAATAAAAAAATCTTACTTTAAATAGTAAAGCAACCGTTTGAAGAAATTAAGATTGAAAATAATTATTATAATATGAAAAATTTATCTTGGCATATAACTATTAGAAATAAAAAATAATAGAAGATACTATAATTAATAATTAATATTAGAAGTTATAAATAAATTAAAATTTAAATTAAATATCTGTTAATAGTTTTAAAACTATTAAGTTAAGTTCTTTTCCCCTTTAATCACTTTTGCTCTCTGCACACGCATTAAATCATTTAATTTAAATTAAAAAAAATTGTTTATTCATTATTGAGTCATTATTATTCAATATATTCAACTGTCATTTATTCATATCTTTATTATTTAATCAATTTAATTTAAATAGTAAAGCAACCGTTTGAAGAAATTAAGATTGAAAATAATTATTATAATATGAAAAATTTATCTTGGCATATAACTATATAGCATATATTCTGAATGCATATAATAAGTGGTATATGACCTTCTTTTTCAATTATATAGTTTTTTAACGCGAGTCTATAGTTGTTTTTTATATTTTATCGGGGTAAGCTAATTTGGGTTCATTTCTTAATATCGGCTATTAAGCTTTATGGGAGGATATCTTTTCAAAGGAATTAACTGCTCTCGAATGCCTCTCCTCTTGCCAAATTAAGCCTAACTAGAATCTCGTTGGATCACTTTTTTCCGGCCTGTCAAAGCTTCTTCGGTCAGCATCACATGATCAAACGTGCCGTCCGATCGCGTAATACTGGGATATTAGAACGCGAATTCGGGTTTTTGAACGAAGAAATTAAGGCTTGCTTCCCTTGATTGGAAGTCGGTTCCTGTCTGATCCGACACGAATAAGAATTTACTGATCTGCGGTTACAATTAAGATTGAGCAGCTTCTTCCTTCAAGCAGGTCCGAATAAATTGATAAAATTCATTTTTCATCGTTCATTTTATTCATTTTATTTATATTTATTTGAACGTTCAGAACTTTTCAGTCATTATTTTCCTTTATATTTTTATTCATTCCCTTTTTCCCAACAATTTTAACTATTTTTTTCAGAATTACAGGCTTACCACAAGATTCAATTTTTTCATTTCCCTGATTTTCAGATAAATTTCCCTGATATATAAAAGTATCAAAATGCGGACAAATTTTCAGTAAAAATACGATTGAAATTTTTCCAAAATTTCGTATATCACTTTAAATCTTTTGGAATTTAAAATCACTTCACATCAAATTTGTAAAAATCTCTCAAATTTATGAAAACCTTGTAAATTTCTTAAAATTCCTAGAAAAATGTTAAAATTCGACGAAATCCCTTCAATACTATTTCATGAAAACCCTTAAACTTTCACTAATTGATTTTAAATTTCTCAAAATCATTTCAAATCCTTTAAATTCCTTAAAAAACTTCAAAATATTTTCAAATTCCTAAAAATCTCTTAAAATTTCCTACAAGCTTTCAAAATTCCACGAAGAACTTTAATATCTCTTAAAATGCATCAAAATCTCTTAAAATTATTTGAAATTTATTGACATCCCTTAAAATTCACTGAAATCTTTTGAAATTTCTAGAAACATCTCTAAATTCCTTAAAATTTCACTACAATATCTAAAATCCTATAAAATTTCATAATTTCTTTTAAATCTATTAACATTTGATGATATCCTTTAAAATTATATAAGGAACTGTGAAATTCCCTAAAATAAATACAAAAAACTCTAAATAAAAATGCTTGAAAACAAAAACCTAAAAAAATTTTTTAAAAATAAAAAATAATTTTTGAAATTTGTTTTATTACCACGAGGTATATTTCATATCTTTAAAATCATTTTAAAAATTTCAAAATTTGTTTAAATTTTTAAAAGCTTCTTAACATTCTTTATAATTACACGAAAAACTTCAAATTTTGTAATATTTCACAAAATCTTTTAAAAATCATAAAAGTTCCATGAAATCCTTTAAAACTCCACGAGGGACATTAAAATCTCTTAAAATACTTAAAGATCTCTTAAAACTCTTGAAAAGATTTTGAAATTCCATAAAAATCTACAAAATTTTTTATAAATCATAAAAATCTTTTGAGATTTCACTAATCTTTTTAAAATTCCTCAAAATTCTTTGAAATACTTTAAATTCTAACAAAAACTTCAAAATCTTTTAAAATTCATAAAAATATCTTTAAATTTTCTACAATCCTTCAAAATTCTATAAAACATTTTCAGAATCTCTTAAAATGCACAAAAATTTCGTTAAACTATTGGAAACCTTTTGAAATTCCTTAAAATTCGCTGGTTTTTTGAAATTCCTAAAAACATCTTTAAATATCTTAAAAATCCTCTACAATATTTCAAATTAATTGAAATCCTTGACTATTACTTTACAAAATCGATTACAAATCATAAAAATCTCGTGAAAATTTTTTAAATTTCCTAAAGTGTATCATTAAAATCGCTAAAAAAAATCTTAAAAAAAATTTCATCAAGTCTTGTAAAAATCAAAAATGACTTGAGATCTTTTAAAATTCGATGAGGAATATTAAAATTCCATAAAATCATTTTTAAAATGTCATAATTACTTAAAATTTTTACAAGCTTCTTAAAATCCTTTAGGATTCCATGAAAAACTGTTAAATCCTTTAAAATACATAAAAATCTCTTAAAATTGTGTAAAATTTCACAAAATCTTTTAAAAATCATAAAAGTCTCATGAAATCCTTCAAAATTCCTCAAGGAACATTTAAATCTCTTACAATTACTTTAAAAAATCAAAATTTCTCAAAATTCTTACAAGCTTTTTAAAATCCTTTAAATTTGTTAATTTCTTTTAAAATCACTTTAAAATAATTCAAATTCTTTTAAATTCCACGAAAAACTATAAAATCCCTTAAAACACGTAAAAATCTTTAAAAATTTTTGAAAACTTTTAAAAATTCCCTAAAATTTCACAATATCTTTAGAAAATCATAAAAATCTCGTGAAATCCTTTAAAATTTCTGAAGGAACTTTATAATTCCTTAAAATTCTTTGAATTCCCTAAACTGTCTTAAAAATCTCTTAAAACTTCAGGAAATCCTTTAAAATTCCACTAAATCTTTTAAATATTACACAAATCTCTTCTAATCTCTTTAAATTTCTAGAAACCTCTTGAAATCATTAGAAATCCAAAGAATCTCAAAGAATGCCTGGAAATTCTTTATAATCCTTCGAAATCCTTGGAAAGTTTCTAAAATTTATTAAATAAACCATAAAATGTATATACGCAATACGACAAAAATAAGATAATTCGTATAAATGCCAATTTCTATTTTCCCTGACAAATTTTTTTCCCCTGACATTTCCCTGACTTCCCTGATACATGTGGCCGCCCTGGTAATACTCCTCTTGCTCGTGCTCTTTATTAATAAGACAACTTGTAAGATTGAAAATCTGTGAAGTCTCCTAGGCGTCTTGGAAGAAGTTTCTATTCCTCTGGCTCTTTCTCTCGTTGAAGGATAACGAGAATCTCCTTAGAGGGAAGCCCACAGCCTTATCCCTAAGCCGCAGGTTGTGTCGGAGGCAGACCTAAACTCCTCGTTGCAACACCTGCAGGTTGCAGAGCCTTTCGCGGCAGTAATTGTTGTAACGTCACTGATTAACGTTTGAGATCACAGGGCGCT
This sequence comes from Synergus japonicus, assembly GCA_900474275.1. Classification (NCBI taxonomy): domain Eukaryota; kingdom Metazoa; phylum Arthropoda; class Insecta; order Hymenoptera; family Cynipidae; genus Synergus; species Synergus japonicus. The sequence goes on from UCOH01005917.1 coordinate 4,571, forward strand.
AAGGGCGTATCCTGCGTCTGGACAGGGGGCCAATTTGTCCTGATTATGGCAGGTGAAGCAGTGCCCCCTTGTCTGGCACAACGGGGCCCACGTACGCGACCAAAACCCTCCAATAGATTAGACTTTAATCGATCGAGCCCTGCCAATCGTACCCTTATAATAAGGCGTCCCTTATAATGTTTTATACTTACGCGAGAACGCGCCAATATAATAAAATCTCATAATAATAGAGTCAAGCAGCTGCAGTCAAGTCCTATAATAATAATTAGGAATTGACTGCAGTTATTCCGGGATTGCATTTATCTAGTAATAGGCAAAACCATATTTTAGAATCGGTGAAAAGTTACTATTATTACTATTCTTCTGAATCGTCCGACCAAAACATATAAAGAGAAGATAATTAATAATAATTAATTAATAGAGGATAATCCGTCTGAATGCATTCATTTTGAATTTATTTCGATTTTTTATTTCAGAGTTGAAAGCTTGAAAGGCGTGTGCCACTTTTCACCTGTTTCATTTCGCCTCGAGTTCATCTCGTCAAATTTTCGGAAACCGCTATAATCATTATGAAGATAGAACCGAAACTGTCTGATTCCATTCTCGATTATAGGTTTCCTGTCAAGCATCCTGAAACGCAATGTCAAGTAAAATTTCACTGGATTCAAGTTAATTAGTAAAATATAAAGTTGATAAATATTTGATAAGATTAATTTTAAAACATTACTGCAATACATAAATTAGGCCCCAAAGATTGACAACACGTAATATTAATATACAATATCACACACATATATAGTATTTTATTGTCAATTTCTCTAAAAGGGGTGAAATATTTCAACTTTCGTAAGTTTTGAATGTGTTGGTAATGCATTTGATCAATTATATCGATACATCGGCCTATACAGTAATTTGCTGGAGCTTCTGTTTGGCCGAATCCATTAACGCACACAGGTGACAACAAAACGCGAGGTTGTAACGGGAATGACCACGATAACAGTGAGGGTTAAATTCAATATATTTCAAGCATTTTATTTATCTATTAAACGATGAAACTAAGGTATGAACCTAAAAAAATGCCTCATTTAATTTAAAAAATAAGGGATTTAAATGATTTGGTGAGATTATATTGGATTTTCAGGAATTTTAAGGGATTTCATAAGATTTCATGGGATTTTAAGTAATTTTAAAGGATTTAGTGAGATTATATTTAATCTTCAAGAATTTTTAATAATTTAACGAAATTTCATGGAAGTTTGTGTACCTTTAAAACGTATAATGAGACTTCATGCGATTTTGAGTAATTTCCAGAAATATCAATTGATTTTCGAATAAGTATAAAAAATTATCGTCAAAAAAAGTATTAGTTATATTAATATGGGCGCGACTAATGGGCGTGGTTAATTGTATGTGGTTAATAGGCGTCCTTAATGGGCGTGGTCAAGTGTGTGGGTAATAGGTGTGCTTAAGGGGCGTGGCTAATTGTGTGTGGTTGATATGCGTGCTTAATGTGTGCGGTTTCTGGGCGTGGTTAATATGCGTAGTTAATGGGTGTGGTTACTTATGGGATGTTAATATGCGTATTTAATAGGCGTGGTTATTTTTGTGTGGTCAATATGCGCACTTAATGGGCGTGGTAAATAGCGGTACTTAAAGGATGTGGTTACTGTGTATGGTTAATAGGCGTATTTAAAGGACGTGGTTACTGAGTATGGTTAATAGGCGTGTTTAAAGGGCGTGGTTACTGGGTGTGGTTAATAGATGTGGTTAATATGCGCGATATATATATATATATATATTATTTATTATGTATATTATTAGTTATTATTACTTTTTAAGTTTTAAAATATAGCAAGCTGAACCACCGCAACACAAAAAGATGAAATATTTTCTCTGAAATGAACAAAGCTCAATATAGGTATTTTTTTCACCGAGTAGTACGTGCTGTAATGTACTTGAGCATCGAATCGTCAATAACACGGCAGTTAGTTCAAAAGAAAGGGAGCGATGAGAATGGTCGAATGGAGTTGGCATATTCTTTTACTTTTTTTTTCTTTTTTCGCCCGCAAAAGAGCAGCTATATAAGAATGTACGAGGGCTCGGAGGTGTAGCGTCCGTTTGATGGACATGCCACGCCCTGAGGCCAGCGAGATGACCCTATCAATTTTCGCCGCTCTCTAATTTGCTGGTTCTGACTCTCCACCGACTGATATTTACGCCGTAACGAGACCCGCGAACGCACGCCGCGCCGCTGTACAGTGCTTGTACTCATACTATTCAGGCATATATGACTACATTTTCGTTGCCGCACTTGCAATTGGTATTTACCACCGAGCGTATTTACGCAACAGGCGTACTTGCCTCGTGTCGTTGTAAATACGTATTTTCAAATCCCTCTGTCCTATTTACTATATTTCTCATTTCATACAGAAAGTACACAGCTGGCATAATTCGCAAAACAACATCCCTTAGGATTAGAGTCCATTTCCGACCGGCTCACTCTGACTCTATTCAAGGGAAAGTGAAAAATGACCACGTTTTTGTAATAGTTAAAAATGTCGGCAACACCTCAAATCGTATCAAAATACGTATATAGAGGCAAATGAAATGGTTGCAAAATTAAATCCATTTACGTCCATTACTGCGTCTAATATTACTTTTCTGTGAGAATGCCTGTAAATCGCGCCTATTAACCACGCCTATTAACCGCCCCCTAGTAACCACGCCCATTAAACATCATATTTTTCACAATACAACTAGTTTCGTAGAGGCGTCCACAAATCGAACAAAAGTACCTCCCTCTTTATATAAGCCACGCCCAGTAGCCACCCCTATTAACTACGCCCATTGGTCACGCCCATTATCCATGCCCACCAAACACCATATTTATCAAAATAAGACTAGTTTCGTAGCGACGTCCATAAATCAAACAAAAGTCCCTCCCTCTTTATATAAACCACGCTCATTAAGAATACCAATTACCTATACCTTTCAGATTAAATTCATTTCCCACTAAACACGTCTACTAGACACAAAATTCACTCCCATAGATCTGCCTCTGTTTGAAACAATGGATAGGTGAGTTTTGGCTTCCTAATTTTAAACCAGAAGTCATGCCCACTAAGTAGCCACGCCTTTAGAAACGCCCATTATTTCTACCAGTAAACACGCCTCCTAAGAACTTCCCAAGGGTCACGCCCCCTTGTAACTCATATATAATTGCTTCAATGTCACGAGTGATAAATAATTACAAATAAAGTATCTAAAATGTTGAATTCATTCCACTTCTCTTATCCAGAAACGTTAATATGCGATTTGAACAGTCCGCAACAGTGTTAACGGTGGTTGTTAAAAAAAGAAGAGATTGGTAGCAGAACGGAGATAAAAAGGGGTGGAAGAGACGAACTGTTGAGAGGGGGCGGATACGCATGGTCATATAAGCACAACGCGTAACGAGATTTTAATACCCAGGCGAACCTGGTTGGTTCAGTAGAAGGAAAGCCTGTATAGCCTGTGGTAGCGTATATGCTAATGCTACGCCTCAATTAGCGGCCCGACAAAGCCAGTTCGCTAAAAAATAATGTCCCGCCCGACCACCAGCTTTTCGCGCATTAACGACTCAGCTGCGAATGCAGAACTCCCTCTCGCACTTTGACCGTTTTTATATTTCCCTTTTTTATCTTGAATTATAAAAGTGCCTAAAAAGTTAATTCAAGCAGTCATCACCTTGAATCGACCCACTTGACTTTTTTATTGTAGCTGCGCTGTTACGTTGACTTAAAAAAGTATTTTAATTAATAATTCCCGATTTTTAATTAATATTAAAAAAAAACATATTACGAGATATAAAAGTTCGTATCTTTCAAATTGGACTGTACAGTTTGTAAAAATTCATTCTTTTAAAGTCTTTTTTGTATTTTAAATAAAAAATAATAGGACCTGCATCCCTTTTTCTTAGATGTTACAAAGTTGTAACCTTGTAAACAAGGTATATAAAAAAAATATTTATATATCTACTCTATAGATACTGCGCGAATGACATTTAGCTCCTGTGCACCTGCAACCCATACACTCAGCCAGTCAAGGAACATGCAGCCGACAGGGGCGTTAATAATAGAGAGACCTCGGCTTTCTGCCCTCTTGAGAGGGAAATAGAGAAGGAAAAAGTACTATCAAGACTCAGGAACCACGGGGTTGAATCAGGGATGCGTAGGAATTTTCCTGTTAAGAATTTAAATCAGAAGGGTTCAACTACTACAAGGAAACGAACTAAGTTTCCAAACTTCTAAACATCACCATATAATCCTAAACTTTCTTTGTCTTATATTAAAGCAACACAATTTGAATTTCAGAATTTGAATTTCAGGAGTTGAAATTCCAAACTATAATTTAAATTCTTTTAATGGGCTTTTCGACAATTATATCATTTAATAGAAGCCCATTGGCTAGACGAGATCCAAGAAGGAAAAGAATCCTCCTTTCGAGCAAATAGAAGACCTTAACGATCGGTAATCGGTTTCGAGTCAGCAACACCGTCAGAACGAGCTGTAGTCTTGGCACCGTCGCAAAAAGTTTAATGACGGGTGAAAAATCACATTAACGATCGCAAGACCTCGTCCGCTCATTCCCACTCGACTTTTTCCACTGGAAGTTCGAGTAGAAGGTCGTCTGCAGGTTTCCATCTACATATTTCCAGCTCAGAAAAAAATCCAACCGCCTCGTGCTTCTCGCCGCAGAAACTCCAACTTCAAAAACAAAAAAAGAATACAACTTTAATCAAATAGTCAAATGATAGAAAAAAAGAATTTAGTTCGGGAAAAAACAAGGTCGGGAAAAAACAAGGCCGGGTAAAATTGCTTCATCTAGTTGAAGAGAAAAAAATGAAGGATTTTTCTAAATCTAAAAAAAAGTGTCTTGGTTTCTTAAATGATAATTGTTTATTTCTCTCTTTTAACATTAAAGGACGACGGATCACAGGAGTGGTTGCATTAAGGAAGCAATCAAACAGCTCGCGATACAGTTCAATAATTGCGTGTATTGACTGCAGAACTAAGTACACTGAATGCGGAATCGGATTCCAAGATATTAAGTAATTATAGACATAACTAGATCGTGGATGATGTTTTTTACATCATAAATTCGCAATTCTCTCACTCGCCTTGCACATACTATTTCGCATATCATATATACCTAGATAACATCAAAATAAATCTATATTTTTCTAATAGCAAGATTCTTTCTTCGAAACTATTTACAGATGAGAGACTAAAAATACTCGAGCTCTCCCTTTCACACTTTATTTACTCGCAATCACTTCATACACTCGCAGACCTGCACTTTTTTCTCATCTCCTCTCCTCGAAATTTACATACATACATATACAAATAGTAGGACGTTGCGCATATTTTTCTCGCACTACGATCTTAACTGACTTTGTCAATCGTCTTTCGTAAACTTTCTCTGGCGCATGAGATTGAGTCGACTCAAACTTAATGAGGTAATTGCAACAAACGAATTGCTCAAACTGTAATTTCCAATCAATCCTTTGTTTTTATTCTTAGAAATGTAGCTTGAAGTTCGTTTGGTTAAAGTTTGATGTTTTGTTTTAAGGTTGAGTTGACTCTGAAGGAGTATATCTTGAACGTATATCTTGAAGGAAAAAGACGAAAAAACTTGGTTAACAAGAAAGTAAGGCTTTCGCTTTTTAATAGCGTCCAGCCTTCTAAAATGCAATAAGAAATGTAGAGGACACGTTAAGAAATGAAGTTTGAATAGCTTATCTTACAAGATTTCAGATTCTTGCCAAAGTATTCCAAAGCCTTTTCACAATTTTGAATATACTTTGGCAAAGGCGTTTCTTAAATTAGGCAGGCATGGTTCATCATTAATGGAGAAAATTCCCAAATTCAATTTTCGAATTTGAACCAGAGTTCAAAATAAAGATCATTCTCCGATTACTTGAACCATGCCTTTTTTTAAGTACAACGCTAAAGCTTGGTTTGCAACTGGGCATCAAGAGACCAAGTACAAAATTTTCATTCTTTGGTTTAGCCTCGCTCATTTTGCTCTTATATAAGTCAAAGCATAAAGAATCAACAGTCGACAACAACAAGACCGGAACAAACCTCTTGTACTCTGTGAATATCTATTACGCTCTGATGCAGTTGTTTTAACAGTAGCACACATTTCGTTAATCTTATCAATCTACGTGACGACAATCTTGCAGTGAAATTATACACACAAGATTTTGTTGAAACAGTTAAGTTGATTCATTCAGCAAACAATGACAAGTGTTACCTAACAGCAGGATAAAAGAATGCGACAGGCTAGAGCGCAGTAAATTTTTCTACGTTGCAGTAAAACTTACTATGGTGCAACCTGTCTCAACAACTCTAACGTAACATCTGCTATTGCTCCTTGGCTACACACCAAAGTTTATATTCAAGTTTACATATCTTCCCTTCGAATCAGTCACTTAACGCACCCTCATTTCTATAAAAATCCTACAAGATACTCGAAAATATCAGAGTCCAAATTCTCTCAATCGAGTCACACGCCAGTTGAAACTTTGTACAGATCCACCTTTACCAAGGCCTCCACATGCCTTCCTCATCTTTGACAGGCTGTTGACCAACTATAGGTGGTGAGTTCATCCTCCCACCTTCACTCCCGGTGTGACTAGATGGCCTCTCTTCATGAATAATGGTGTTCTCCACTGGAGAACGTATCTGATGTTCTGCACCCAGCAATCTCGCAGCTTTGATCTTCTTCGACGTTGTCGTGAAATCAAGAGGCTGCTCCGGTTGGTCCATTCTGGGACTCTTGCTAGGTTTGGATCCATCAGACCAATCCTGAGGATCATCGTGCGGCCTCTTGTTAAGTTTATCTGTCGTTTTAAGAAGAGACATATTCGTCGCAGCCCAAATTGCAGTTGGAGGGTTGGGACCAATGCTGATTCCGTTCGCTGCAGCAGCAGCTGCGAGTTGCACGTAATGACTAGGTAGTAGGAAGACAACTTGGCCGTCAGGTAACCTCGAGGGAATCACTTGAACTACCGAGAGCATGTTGGGGTTTTGTTGTGAAGTGGAAGCTTGATCTACGGGCAAACCAGATCCATGATGAGGATCCAGGCCTGCAGGATTAACCTGGCTGAAGGCCGAGGTGGGTCTACTACTGTTGTTGTTTTCGTCCCCAGCTGTTGTACTGCTATCTGGTCTGGCCGCTTCCATTTCCGGGATTTCTGTTTTTATCAGGGCGGGGTTCAAGGCTGTGCTGCAGTGGGGAATCGGTGGAGCGTGATGATCCAGCGGGCCAGGACTGGTTACACCTGCCACTCGGTCCGTTACGCTACCAGGACTGCTACCGAGACCACTATCCGGCCTTGAACCTAAATCAAGGTCCAGTTCCGAAACGCAACTGTCCAGGTGACGGAGTAGCCTCTGCTTCACCGACGGATCCATCGGCGTTGTGTTTCCGGTGATGATGTCGGGGGCATCGAGGTATCGACTGACCTGTAACAAAAAAAGAAGTACATCGTTAGTAATCGTCTAGTTGTGGAAAATTTGATATTATTTAGCCTATTTTCTGATGTCTTTTTTTTATTTATCTTCAGTCTTGCAACAAAACAGTTTCTCTTTTGCGAAACAAGAGCCTATGCTGATGTTTAAACCAGTATAATTTCAGTCCGAGCTGGAATAACGCTGCCAGCAATGATCGTTGAAGTTTCGCGGATGCGGTTGGTGACGACGGATAAGTGTAGCCTTCGCTAGGCAACAATCTAATCTATAAACGCGTTACGCTCCCGGTCAAAATTTATCCTTCCTGCTAGTGATATGCTGTCTGGCCTAGTGAGCGCACTGCGAGCGTTTATGGGTTGCTAGTTCAAAATAAAGCAATAACCGAATCCAACGTTGCGACGTTATGCATGGCCTGTATGCACGTTATGTGGTTATGTCCACGAACCAAACCACGAACGTGCATAGAACTTGAATGAGTGTGCGAGTCTCTATGGCAGCGATGTCTCAATTTGGCATTCGAATGCTTTGTGCTACAGGGATGGACAATTTCGGTTCGAGTAATCCAAAAATACTATATGTATTTAGCCTCGCATCAGCGATTTCGTTGTTGATTTGTATTTTATATCATACTTTAGATTTATTGGCAAATTTGAGGGGTAAAATCGGTAAACTACCAACAGTCTACCTACCCCATTTAAAAAATGCTAATTGCTGATCTGTTGAACTTAAGAAAGTTCATTTCTCTTTTTCTCTGGCTTGCAGGATCAAGTCCAGCTCAAAATGCCTCTAAAATACAATCCTAAACCGTAAACTGCAAATAAAATTGAAGCTACGGGGACCAGAAACTGGAATTTCGAAGTTTCTTTAACTTTACAGTTTTGAGATGCTTGCGGTGATGTTTGTAGAATTAATGGGTGAGAATTCCGAGTGTTGGTGAGATGCCTTAAGGACCGCACGAGGACGGGTTGCCTACTCTCGCTGGCGTATAAATATCGGAGTAGATCGTGTTCCCGGCACCGTGGCGGCCCCTCGGAACGTTCCTGGGTTCCTTTTATTTCCTTTTTCGATTTATGGCCTCGCCGCCGGCGCGGTCGCAGCCGCCACTGCCGCCGTGCTATCCAATCGCGAGACCAAGCCATCCTGGCCTCCTCGTAGTCGTAATTCCGCGATAACCGACGGCCTCCACCTACAGACACACGCGGCTCACACCTACATCCTCCCAGGCGTGAATCTCTTTCCACTTGCACGCTTGTTGGCCTGCGGAGAAAAAAATATTATGCTTTTGCGAAATAGTCGACCTTTCCCCTGCACGACTACGCTCGAAAACCACGCGCGTTTAGTCACGTGGTACTCGTTCCGTTCGTAGACCTCTTTTTTTCCTTCTCTTTCGTGCAAGAGAATTATTACTCTCTCCAAAAGCATCGCTGACAAGGTTGTCCCAAAGAGAAAGAAAAAAAGAGGAGAAGAATGTAGATTCTCCTGGCCTCAGGGATGTGAACTGTGAAGTCAATTTTTAGAAAGCCTTTTCGTGGGAGCCAAATTATTCAAAGGATTACAAGGATTTCAAGAGATTTCAGGGATTTCAGATAGTTTCCAACTATTTCTAATCAGCACTGGAATACAGAATATTTTGGATCAGCTTGATATTTTATTTTAACTCTTCGTGTTGTTACTGCCAGTTGATCAGGAAAATATTGTGATTGCAGAGAGAGACGCCTTTTCATCATCACTCTTATCAGTCCGTGTTCGATAACCATTAACCATGCGTGGTTTTCAGTAGGCGTCATTCAGATCATGATATTTAATCATACAACGCAAAAATTCGACTTTATGAGAAGATCTCTCTCTCTCTCTCTCTCTCTCTCTCTCTCTCTCTCTCTTTACTCTCAACCAACATTCAATAGTAAATCTCCAACATCATGTAGCAATTCTCAGACTTGCAATTCCAATCTAATCATGAAAATATCAGAATTCGCCATTGTGTAACAAAGTATCTTATAGCTGTTCCAATCTGTAGATACCAAAGTCCAAATTTCTTCAATCTCAATTGTTTCAATAAACTTTGATCCCTAAATTTGGGATTTCTTCAGCACAGGTGTTCAAAATAATGATGGAGGTGATAAGATACGAAATGCCACCCAGTGTAGCGATTATTTGAGCAACTCGTGAGACAAATTCGTTTGTCACGCGTTGGTACGTGCGGGGTGTCGGCTTTCAACAAGTTTCCTCTCATTTTGTGGCTTTACGTATTTTAAAGAGTAGAATGAGGCAGAGTCACGCGACTTTCCAATCAGAGTCATGTGACAGGAATGACAATCCGACACCAGGTTTTCGATCCAAGTTCCTCCACCTTTCTTCTCTGGAGATCACTTCGCACGTGTAATACGAACCATAGTCTTACCAACTTCTCGAATTACGTTCCTCGTGGCTCGTCGGAATTCAATTTTCGACCCCCTCTGGTACGCAGCTATATTAATTAAGAAGGCTATTCCCGCCATGGAATATCAGGCGCCTAGGGTGTCCGGATTAATGAGAGAACTCACCAATTCCCTCATCTTCAGATGACCTTCGTTCTTTCAATTCCCATGATACCCCAAGAGGCTTTTAGTTTATTTCCCACTTGGGTCCACACCTATGATGAGTATCATATTAGGAGGTTTAAAAATGAAAATTGAGTTAAATAATACATAGAATCTCACCTCTCTTGAGCAATCCTGGTAGCCAGCCTTGTACCTGGAGAGTCCAGGTTGAGCTAGGGACCTCTGCCTCTGGAGATGTCTTACAGTCAGTTCGAGGATGTCAGCTTTTTCTAGTTTGCTGTGTTTGGTGTTCTCTAGGCGGGCGCTGTCAAGGATCAAAGCCTTTAGCGCCGCCAGAGACTGGTTGATCCTTGCTCGCCGTCGCTTTTCCATTAGTGGTTTGTTAGCCTGGAAACAGAAAAGAAGAAAGCATTGAATTTTTGACCAAATTCTTATTCTTAACAAAAATAGGACGTTATTCTAGACAAGTTTTTTAAACCTGGGGTTTTCTAGGCATTTGAATCTCTACTCTATCTTGCTTCTCTTTCAGTTCTACCAGACGGAAATCCTTTTATAAATTCGCGAGGAAATAACTCTAACACGTGGCTTTGCCAAGCGGCAATAATCGACCAGCGTCAGATCGCCCACGGATAAAATCTACAATAGTCTACATCTCCACTCGATATCCACTACCGCTTTCAAACTATGTCGATCAATCCTTCAATTTTAGGAGCCTAGGAACTGAGATCAAGTTTCCAAGTCAGATATCTTTTTCTAGATTTTAAAGACCAAGTGCCCGGGACTTTTTCCTGTTTCTCGGGTATTTAACTCCCAGTTCCTAACACTAGTAAACCCCTTTGCGAGATTTTTGAAAAATTTTTGGAGAAACCACTTTTTTAGAAAGGAATTTCAAGAGGTTTGTTATAGACATTTTAAGGGAATTTGACAGGTTTTAAGTGATTCTTACGAAATTCAAAAGAGTTTTAGGATTTTAAAAAGATTTCTTAAAATTTTAAGGGATTTTAGGATATTTCGTGAAATTTTAAAGGAATTTATGCAATTTTAATAGACTTTTAATCAATTCTTAGCGATTTTAAAAGGGATTCTAAATATTTTGAAATCTGGAGAAAATTTAATAGGTTTCTAGGAATTTAAAAAGATTTCAAAATATTTCAGCGATTTTTAAGGGGTTTCGAGGAGAAATTTTAAAAAGTTTGTAAGAGTTTTATGGTGTTTTAAGGGAATTTTAAGATATTTTAAAAGATTTCTAAAAATCGCGAGGGATTTTAGGCAATTTTATGAGATTTCTAATTATTTTAAATGATTCCAAGAGATTTTTCTGATATTTAAAAGATTTTGTAAGAATTTAAAAGGATTTCATTGAGTTTGATCAGATTTCTAATAGTTTTAACGAATTTTAAAGATATAAAAGGATTTCAAAGGCTGTATATTTTTTAAGGACTTCCCGGAAATTAGTCGATTTTTAAAAAAATATTGTGGAATTTTTATGGATTTTTATGAAATTTCTAATTATTTTAAGAGATTTCAAGAGATTAAAAATTTTTTTTTTTTAATTTTGTATAATTGTTAAAAATTTCATGGAATTTGGCGAGATTTCTAATGATTTACAGAGATTTTAAATGTTAAGGAATTTCAAGAGGTTTCTAGGAATTTTTTGAGATTTTCATGAATTTTAATGGATTTTGACTATTTTCAAGTAATTTTCACTAAATTCATAATAACAGTGGCGGATTTACATAAGGGCACACGGGGTACGTGCCCAGGGGCCCCCACAAAATTAATATCCACTTTTTTCATTCTTATCGACATTATCGAATTAGATCGTATATTTTTAGACACTCAAAAAATATATGATTAATTTAAAAAATATGGAATAAATATTGTGTGATTTGTAATTTTAAATTCCTTACAAGAGAGATGTTAAATTTCATAATTTTGAATATAGTTAATGAATGTTATGGACAGACACAAGGAAAGGAGAGATTTTTCCAGAGGGAACATAGCCATTCGGCACTCGATAAGAATTTTATAATTTCTAAATAATTTTGGAGAATTTTAAGGGTTTTAGAATATTTAGTGGAATTTAGCAAGGAATTTAATGGATTTTGAATGTTGTAAAATTTTGAGCATTTTTAAGATATTTTAACGAGTTTTAAGGGTTCTGGAAGGTTTTGTATAAAATTTTAAGAGATCTGAAACAGTTTCTATGGTTTCAAGGAATTCAGACATTTTTCGTGGAATTTCCAGGAATTTTCAGAGAATTTAAGGTATCGTAAGGAATTTTGACGATTTTGAAATGATTTTAAGAGAATTTAAGGGATTTTTATGATATATAAAAGATTTTCTAAAATATTAAAAGATTGTATGAAATTTTATGAGATTTCTAATAATTTTAATAAATTTTAAGGGTTTTTAAAGGATATAAAACGAATGTTATCGTGGAATTTTAAGGAATTTACAAAAATTTCTACGAATTTTGAAAGATTTTCAAGAATTTTAACGAATTTTAATGAGATTTTTTTAACTTTTAAAATGCGGTACGGATCTTGAAGAACTTTAAAGTTTGTCGGTTAATTTTATTGTGTCATTTCAAACGAATTTTATGACTCAAAAGATTTCGTCGAATTTAGAAGAATTGTTAAAGTTATTGTTAAATTCTTAGGGATTTCCAGAGGTTTTTCTGATTTGTATAAGATTTTGTGAATTTTTAGCGATTTCATGAAATCCGAAGGGATTTTAAGGCATTTTAAAAGAATTTAAGAGTTTTTTTATGATCTTTAAAGAATTTGTGAAATTTTAAACGTTTTCATTGTATTTTATAAGACGTCTAATAATTTTAAGGAATTTCAAGATATCTTTCTGATTTTTAAAAAATTTTGTAGAATTTTTTAGGATTTTGTGGAATTTTTTGAGGGTTTCTAAGAATTTTTCGATATTTTCACCAATTTTAAGGAATTTCGAAGGATTTTAAAGTTGTTTTTAAAATTTTAAGAGATTAGCAAATCAACATGTGTGTTATTATTTTGCTTTCCTTCTTACAACTTCAAGTAATTTAGAAGCCAATCAGGTTTGCAACACAATTAATGTATGCGAGATTTTCGAGACAAATGCGTGACACCATTTTTTAAAAATAATAGTACACAAACATAAACATCGCAAAGAGTTCGTTTTAGAATCCTCATAACTTCCCCATGATTAATGCCCCTATTTCGTGATTGAAATCCATTTTATACGATTACTCATTAGCCGCAATGCGTGCTTCATTGCACGAATCGGATAAGACATTGTACGTGTGAAATTTACTAAAAACTCGTCTTCGGAAATGTGCGATTGTATGTCATTTATTTCTATTGAATGCATTGCCAGTCATGGATTGAAAAGCATGATTTTCTGCAGATATCAAAGATCAAAGATCAAAGTGCAGATCTGAATCTTTTGTTCTCCTATCGATCCAGATGTTGACTTCTCTACTTTCCTATTGTCTTGGAATGTCCTACGATAGGAATGCAAAGCTATGTAAAATCGTAGTGCGCTTTGCGTCTCGTAATAATCGGAAATGCAGAGCGACACGCGAAAATGCATGCATGCACACATCCAGAGTTGAACACACATTGGCGGCGCACTCAGTTTACTCGCTCGTTTGTTTACTCTTCACGTCGCTACTGTGCGGGTGCGCCACTCTGATGCCGCTCTTCGTTGATCCCCTCTTTTCCTACCTTCAACATAATTCTCTCCGCACATTCGCCGCCTTTGCAGTTCTCCGCAAGCCTTTTTATTCCCTCCCTTTCTCTCTCTCTCATTGGTATCTCTTTTTTATATCTTTTTTCCTCATGCTTAGTTTCATGTATCTTTGTTTCTCTTTCTGGCGCTCCTGTTATCTTTTTCTCGCACGACACACAATTCACCTTCGCCGCGAATGTCGCGGCACTCTGCCAAGCTAGCCGGGGCTCGTGTGCTTCTCCACAGCCAAGAGATGAGAAATTAGAAAAAAGAAATGAAAAAAAAAAGGAAAGGAGAAGAATAAGAAGAAAGACGATGAGGCATAAGAAAAAAAAACATAAAGAAAGCGAAATGCCCTCAGAAATGAACGAAGGAAACGAATACAAATGAGGAATTGAGGATGTGCACTTGACAGATTTTTGCATTTCTTTCGTCACATTCGTGTGCAGTCTGTTTTAACTTATGGAAATGATAATCGACAGATATGATACTTATTTCGTTTAGAATTTTAAAACAGTATTTGAGAGAATATAGAGTCTCTGCTGATATTGAGATTGGGAGGATCGCAGGAGATGAATACCAAGAACACCGAAATCATTACAATGCATTGACGAAACCATCCCTCCGGGAACCGGATTGTGGCCTGGATGGGGATCTGTGCACATTATAAATTATCCGGATCTGATACCCACGCATTACATTGCCGAGGCACGTATGTTATACGCGTAGACGTATGTCCTCGCCCGTGAAACATCAATATGGACAGTGAAAAGAGACCTGCTACTCGTTTCCAGTACATGCACGCGCCACTATCCGGTAACAATAGGGAAATCCCCTCGCGATCTGTCACCTGCATTTTTAAAGGCACCTTTTGAAGTCTACGTGCAGGAAGTTTGCTATAGCTTCTGCTGAGTCACTTGTCCCATTTCCTCGGCTCTCTCGAAAGAAATATAATAATTTCAACTGACAATTTATTATCAACTCCAAAGGGTTTCTGAGACCAATGGAAGTTTCTGGGGCCAGGGGAAGTTTCCGAGACCTCTGGAAATAAGAGATTTTCCAGCAAAGGGTAATGAATATGAAAAATGGAGAGGCAGAAAAGGAACTAAACGCAAGAAATAAAGGAAAAGATAACGTTCCTCCTGCAATTAAAGATTCCAAACAATTCCTGGATTCTTGAATCAGAATTCTTCTTTTTGAGGTGGAAGAAAGAAACACGATCCAAGGAGCCCAGAGCCCTTCACGGCTTTTACGTGAAAGAAGACGACAGGTAATTAAGGTCCACCGTCACGGCCTCCCTTTACTAAGTACCGTCAATTAAGCTCTCTGTCATTCGATAGCGACGACGTTGAGCGTTGAGACAAGCGGGAAAACCGCACTTAAACTCTACGTGTATTTTACACATACATTCTCGTCTTCGTTAGCACGATCTTAGTTCACTCGTCCTCCAAGTTTACTCAAGCCGCTCTACCTTCTCTTAACTACGCGGCATGACAGTGAAACGACGCAAAAAAAAGAATTACCACAAAACGAAGCATCCTTTCTTGAGAAAAAACCTTGAGGCAATTGTCCGAGTCTTTTGATCCAAAACTAACATTTGAGAAGTTAATATCAGCAACTTGTTGTAATACGTACTTTGGTAATTTCAGACGAAGTTCCAAGATCAATTTTCGTCCTCATTAGTTGCTCAATCCGTTAAAATTTTGCCGAGCATACATTCGCTCAAAAAGGGTTTTTGCCAACTGATATGATTTGCTGGACAGTTAAAATTTTACAAAAAACTTCAAAATCGTTAAAATTCGTGAAAATATCTAAAAGTTCTTAGAAATCCTAAAAAAATGTCACAAAATTATTAAAAATTGTACAAAATTTTTAAAACATCAGAAAAATATCTTGAAATTACAAGAAATCTCATACAACACCATGAAAACGTTTAAAATTTCACAAATTCTTTAAAACTCATCAAAAACTCTTTTAAATTTTTTTAAAATGCATTAAAATCTCTTCGGATTTCATGAAATCGCTAAAAATTTACAAAATCTTATACAAATCAGAAAAACCTCTGGAAATCCCTAAGAATTTAACAATAACTTTAACAATTCTTCGAAATTCGACGAAATCTTTTGAGTCATAAAATTCGTTTGAAATCCCACAATAAAATTAACCGACAAACTTTAAAATTCTTCAAGATCCGTACCGCATTTTAAAAGTTAAACAAATCTCATTAAAATTCGTTAAAATTCTTGAAAATCTTTTAAAATTCGTAGAAATTTTTGTAAATTCCTTAAAATTCCACGATAATATTCGTTTTATATCCTTTAAAAACCCTTAAAATTTATTAAAATTATTAGAAATCTCATAA
>UCOH01005917.1:20729-63117 GCA_900474275.1 Synergus japonicus
ATGTCTGAATTCCTTGAAACCATAGAAACTGTTTGAGATCTCTTAAAATTTTATACAAAACCTTCCAAAACCCTTAAAACTCGTTAAAATATCTTAAAAATGCTCAAAATTTTACAACATTCAAAATCCATTAAATTTCTTGTAAAATTCTACTAAATATACTAAAATCCCTTAAAATTCATGAAAATCTAAAAAATTCCTAGAAATGACATCTTGAAATTCTTTAACATTTATAATCTCTGTAAATCATTACAAATCTCGACAAATTCCATGAAATCCTTAACAATTCTAAAAAACCATTTAAATGGCACAAAAATCTCTCGAAATCCCTTAAAATTATTATAAATCTCATAAAATTTCTTAAACTTTCAGGATAATATTTCAAATTCGTTAAAGCCTCATAAAACTCTTACAAAGTGTTTAAAATCTCTTAAAATTTCATGAAATATTCTAAAATTCCATACAATTCCACAAAATCGTGTTAATATCCTAAAAATCTCTTGAATTTCGTAAAAATCATTAAAAATCCACATAAAAACCTCCAAAATCATTAATCTCTTGAAATCTATGTTAAAATTAATGAAAATCTCTAAAAATTCCTAGAAACCTTTTGAAATTCCAGGACAAACTTTAAAATCTCTTAAAATTCCCAGAAATATTATTTAAATTTTACGGTAACATTTAAGACCTCTTTATATCTCTTATATCCCTTAAAAATATTACATAGAAATCTTATCAAATTCCACGAAAATCCTCTAAAATTCTCACAAAATTTTTTAAATATCCAAAAAATCTCTTTAAATCACTTAAAATTATTCGAAATCACATAAAATCCACTACAATCTTTCGCAATTCTTAAAGATATTTGAAAATACTTCAAAATCCCTTGGAATTCCAGGACAACATTTAAAATTCCTTAAAACCCCATAAAACTCCTACAAACCTTTTAAAATTCCTTAAAATTTTACAAAATCCTTAAAAATCGTTGAAATTCTTCGAAATCTTTTTAAATTCTTCAAAACCTCTTAAATTTTCTCAAAATTTAAAAAAATTAACAATCCCTTTTAAAATCGTTAAGATATCCTATCAAAGTCTCTTAAAATTGCATAAATTCCTTTAAAATCTCACGAAATATCCTAAAATCCCCTAAAACTCTACAAAATCGTTTTAAAATCCTAAAACTCTTTTTGAATTTCATAAGAATCACTTAAAAATTGTCAAATTCCCTTAAAACGTCTATAATAAACCTCTTGAAATTCCTTTCTAAAAAAGTTTTTTTTTTCGAAAAATTTTCGAAAAATTTCTCAAAAATCTCGCATGCATGTATATGTATACTATATAATAATGGAACTATAATATAATATACTATATAATACTATACTGCATGCATTATACTATAATACATTATAGTTTTGAATCTGATTAGTCTTTAAACAACTTGAAGTCGTAAGAAGGACTACAAAATTTATTGTTGGTTTACTAGTCCAGAGAGAAAATTCCTCCAGTTCCCAAGCAGCTCCCGATTCCTTCTACAGTTTCACTACCCTGAAGGATTTACGACTCTCGCTGCATTTGGCACGAGAGCGATCATAGCGCAGAGTGTGCAGGATGGTGAGCAACTGTGCACGTGTAGGACTGGGGTATGAACATTGAACATAGAACATTGCCATAGAAGGGTGCACTATCAGCTTAAGCCGATCCGTTTATGTCCGCGTAAACATGTACCTACGTAAGAACGAAGCGCGGATATTCCATGGACCTCACACTTGGATACCCCCACATGGGAAAAGGAAAACGATGCAAGACAAGAACGCACGATATGCGAGAACGCATCCGCTTTTGCGGTGTGCGTAGGCACGCATCTCCTCGTCATACTTCAAGTGTTTATTCATGTCATTTGCATTGGCGAAAGGGAGTAGGGACAGAATGATTCGAACCGACGTCCGGAGGATGATGATCACGATTCTTCCTTAGAAGGAAGGAGTCGACTGTATTTCCCCCTCATTTATAATGAGTCATCAAAGGACTCAGTTCCAAAATTCATCAGTTGAAGCAGATATATCCTATCTTCATCTAGAAGTCATTAATCAATGCTCATCACTTGCAGATGTCTGCAAAGCATCTTTTGAGCTGATTCTTCCAGCAGACATCAAATAACACCTTTTATTCTGGTAATGGTGCATGAGCGACGTCGACTGGCCGACCGAACGTGATAACTTGCCATAAATGCTTCCAATTACTGAAAATTGCCGTTATAAGGGCCGGCCACTTCGTCTGTCGAGCGACGAGCGTTTTATTGCCGCGAAAGGCATACGTGTGGACATCAACATACTCTGGCGTATCACCCAATCGGTCATTTCCGCCATCGATCAGACGAAACACGTCATTCGCGAGTATTAAAAAATACTTGAGTGTGAGACCTATAATTTACCTGAGGAGTCGTTATAGGGATGAAGTTTCTCCCGGCTTGGCAAATATAACATGAAAAAATAGAAGTGGTATTTGTATTTTCACCGCGGAACATGCTGACAATGAGTTGTCGCTTTCGTCGGCTATATCCGGCTAGAATTGTCTCTCCAGCCTTAGATATTCATAGATATGCTCGCGTTTTACCTGCACGCGTATGTAAATTCGCGCCAGTGTCATGTCGACCACTTTTTCCATCCTCAAGGGATACGCTCTCTATTTTTATGTATCATACGCCTTGCCATATGAATTTTACGAGTTCACATGTCGCGATTATGAGATAGCGAAGGTGAAGGTGTCCTCGAAGTTGGATGTTTATTGATGACCGCAATAATGGAACTGTTCAAATGTTTATGAATTATTCAGCACGCAAACTCAGAATACATGTGGGAAACAAATTCAACTTCGGTTGAAATTATGGTGGGAAAGGTGAGGTTGACTATTGGACAGCGATCTTAGATATATGGTAAAAATATCAGATATTAAACCTAGATATTAAACCATCAGATGATGAAAATTAACTGATTTAATGATTTCAGCGAATCTTAATCAATATTGATAAGAGCAAAGCTTCTGGAAGAATATTCTCACAGCAGAGGGCGTGAATTTGATAAGTATATCTGATTAAATTAGGGAAACTTCACGGTTAAATTGATATCAATGAATGAGGTCTGGGCACTGCTCCCTGCGTGAGGTATTGTTTAGGACAGCACGTGGTGTGTCCGCATATGAGCGAACAAACCGCATCCTCGAAACCCTGTTACTCAACGAGACTGATGTCAAGGATGAAAACGAGGGTCGTAAGAGCGAGGCACGTGCCCTGAACTCAGTTTAGAGTGGCGGAAGGGCATGGATTAGGGGTTGGGAGAGAGCTGTGTTTTGTAGCGTGACGAATAACCGAATCAACCCTTCGAGGAGCAGACGGTGGTGCTAAATCCCTAAAGCTGGGGTCGACCATGGATGATCGAGCACTTAGTGCCGAAGAGATATGCAGAATTGGGCTTTCTATCCACCTCCATTCTCAATGAGTAATCCTCTTTTCTCTTTATTCCCAGTTATCTGTGCTATAGTTTTCAAATGTAATGTTGCCTTCCTCGTATTGCAATTTGCAAATTGCAATACATGTGAGGCAACATTTTGTTGTCTAATCTACTCGACGAAAACTTATGCATAAAAATGAATTTCATTATAATCTCTGGATGATAAGTCAACAATTTTAGATTTACAAATGAAAATTTACAAATGAAAATTTAAAATTGAAATATCATGTCTGATATAAATGTGAATAGAGGAAGTAAAAAAGTATTCTCTCTTCTTATCATGCGATTATCTGATGATGATTGATATGAATAACTGAGAGATGAAATTACTCACTCTTCTTCCGTCCGAGTGTTTGGGGCTCGGGCTGGGACTGGGGCTTGGCGTTGGACTGGGTCCTGGGACTACTGCTTGTTGCTGTTGTTGATGATGTTGCCTGTGGCTGTTGCTAGCGGATTTCTTCTCCTGGTGCCTCAACGAGTGGAGACGCGCGGTCATCTTAGCAGGACCTCTCGGCCCTTCTGAAGGACGTTCGCTTCACCCTTCGTACTTGAGACAGGGCTGAGACACTTGGCATCGCGTAAGCGCGCCCTTAAAGTTCCTTGTCCTATTCCCCTTGACTATTCACAGATTACTAGTCACAGATTGACGCTTCACTTTCACATCTGATCTTCAGACTCAGTGTCTCAAGATTTGCCTCTGGATCCAATGTTTCCAAAAAAAATCACTATCTTGGCTTGACAAGTCTCAACGCTTCCAATCCTTGCCTCTCACGCAACAAGTCACTCACTTTTTCCGCTACTTTCCAAGTTTCACGAATCCACAAACACAGATATGAATCCTGAGCAAGAAAAGTACACGCGCCAGGGGTGAAAGTTTAGAAAAGTTTCAACCCCCATCCGCTGAAGCGCAATCGCACCGCCACGTGGTTTTGAGCCGCGCGACCACTTGTCAGTCGCACTCGCACTGTTTCACCGTGGGAATGCGGGAATAAGAGCGTGAATAGCAAACACACGTGTCACACTTGGGCAAATCCTCAATAGGTGATGTCCTTCAAAGACGATATCCAAGTCCGACTAACACGTGCCGTGACTACTTGACACTCGCGTGATCCACACTGGTCACGAAACAGAGTCGAAATCCAACAAATGTCTGGATCGACTAACTTTTTTCACTCAATGTCAATAAGTCTGTCACTGTACCTCGTCTGTCAAGTTGGCAAATCAATCAACTTGTCAGGCTCGAGATTAATCACAAAACTAGGTAACTTTTGGGTTTATTCTGCAAATCTTTTGGGTTTAATTTGCAATCTTTTAGATTGTTTTTTAATTACTGGGAAATAAGATTTTAGCGAGATGCGTTTATTATTATTTGTTATGGGGTGTCCTCGATAGCTTTAAGATGCGAATCAAGAAGAGCACTTAGTCAGCATGCTCTCGCGAGGAGCGACGTCGACGGACTGCGAGGGTGCGATCGGTCGTGGTTGGCTCTCAGAGCCGGCTGACGCGTGGGAGAGGGTGGCAATGTGAGCGGGGACGAAGCTGGCAGCAAGCGAGCGAGAGGAGCGAGGGGGGTAGGGGGGATCACGCGCGTTGGTTCGAGCGAGGTTGGGGGGGTCCCTGGGGGGAAACGGCTCGCTCGCTCGCTCACGCGCGCCCTTGCCTACGGGCACCGGCCAATGGCGTAAGCACTGGTCGGCAAATTTCAAAACTTTTCCGGGCTTCGCTTTTTCCTCCAAATGGGGTCATTGCGGCAAACTTTTTGCATTATATCACAAGGTTGTTGTGGGTGCTTGCGTTATCGTATACAAATAAATTTAGTAAAATTAGGGTTGCATACTTGAGTTTAATTGCGAGCTAAACAATCAATGCAAATCCGAAAATAGGAAATAGTGAAACTTCTAAAAGAGAGAAGAGACTAGAAGGTATTTTAAAGAAATAATATTTGAATTTAGAGAGTTTGATATTGAATCAGTAAATTAAATTTTAAATGAAATTATTAGGAAATATTAATAATAATTATAACAGATGGTCACCACAGTTGGATATGGACGATTTTAATTTGTTTTTGGGATTCGAGTCGCAAACATGGAGGAATGGAAACATCTTCAAAAAGATAGTATCTCCAAAAAAGGGGCAAAGTAATCATTTCTGGTCCAAAATGAAATTCCAGGGGTTTAGAGGTTTCATGGTTCTCTGGGTTTCTTTTCCTGGGTTGCAGGGCTTTTTTTACAGTTTTTGTAAAGATGTAGCTTTACATTCATAGTTTTTTTTAAATTTGATAGAAACTGATGGGAAAATAAACATAGTGTGCTTTATGGAGTTGTTTGTTTACTTTTCTTTCGAGAGATCCTTTAAATATGTAAGCTGAGCTCTGCATTTTGCGGCTGTTGTGTTTACAGTAAAGGAGATAGTACTAAAGGTCGTTTAGTTCTGAATGAAGTTAATCAATATGAAAACAAACGCGAGTATTTGCGTGGCTTGATAACGCAGCCAAGGTCGCTATCATCCAGTGTATTGTGCACCTTTTCTGAGAAGAGAATAATTCTAGGCAGGTGGAAATTTCAGTGTCTATACTGATATAAAGTATAAATTTCAGTACCAGTACTGGAATAATACTGATTCATTAATGGCTTGGTACCAATTCAATGACGCTGGTTTTGTACAGTACTGGACTACTGGGCTAACTTCCAGCCAAGTTACCTTCATTGTCAGTACCACTGCCAGTACTGCAGGCTAAAAATCGAATCGAATTTATTAACTTTACCACTCGATTCTGCAGCAACTGGAAAAGAGGTCATGAATGTTTTAGAAACTTGCAAAAGCTCTTTTGGGATCCCTTGAAGCAGTAAAGCATGCAGGTTTTTTTTTAAGAAGTAGGGTATGCCCATTAAATGTGGCTTATGTTAAGTCTGGCACGTAAAGTACGTTACTACTTACATGGGACGTAGTGGCTCATGTTGTGAAACCTTTTGCCGAGATGGTATAAAATTATACAGCTTTTCATTATCTAACTTTAAAAACATGCCCGATATGTAAAATTAGTTCGTTAACAGGTTGTTTTGACTTTTTTTTACTGATAGAGTTGTCATATAGACGAAGGTTTATTGACTCTTATTAGCTAAAAATATTTATTATTTTGAATTTATAATTGGTATAACTAATTTGCTCTTATGGTAGAGTATCACATGCCCTTAAATCAGTTTTTAGTCTATAGTTTTAAGATTAAGAAATCCAAAAACTAGACTTCTTAGTCTTAAAACAAGACTAAAAACTGATTTCAGCTGTAAACACTTTCAGTCCTTGTTTTTTCTGTGTTATTCCTCTTTCATTAGGGGATATTATTGAAATTTCAGTAACATCCCTCATAAAAAAATGTTATTGGAAATGGCCACGGTGTTTTTGATCCGCTTTGCGAGAAGTTGTAAACAAACTCATCTCGAAAAGAAAATTTCTCCGAAATCATTAAGTATTCCCAGAAAAGGTTTTTCTAAATATGGAGATATATAGGGATCTCTAGTTCATCCTTCCTTATTCCCCATTCCTCATGTGCACTTAAGTGGAATGCTCCTCGGAATCAACTCCTATCCAAAAGAATTTTTCTCCGTCAATCTGCAGTCTTCCCGCGTAAAAGCAGACCACAACAAAAAAATGCGCAGAAGAATCTCAAGTTACGCCACTGGTCTATGTCTCGCCGCGAAAGAGCGACGAGCCACGAAGGCGGCAGTCCGTGCACGACCGTGTGGCCGTGTATATGCGAGTGTGTACGAGAGCGTGAGCGTGCTCTCGTAACGGTCGTGCGACGACGAGGGTGGGCGAGAGGAAGAGCGAGAGAGGCAGAGAGATGGGTGAGACCGTGCCGCTTGGGTCGCAGAGGCGATGAGCCTTCAGGGCGGCGTCCGCCGGGGGCAGGGGAGCCAAGGGAGGTCGAGGGAACTCGAGCCAAGCGGCGCGGAAGGCCGAAGCCGTCGAGAGAGAAAGAGAGAGAGAGAGGTCGGCCGGGGGGGACCAAGGGGGGTCTTCTCGTCGGCACGCGCGCCGCGAAGTGCGCTACCCACGCAAGCAGCATCTTTACTCGGTATGCGTATGTCTATGTACACCAGATCTCCATGTGTGCAATATGCCTGAAAACTCGTGGTCTTACCCTCGGGTCCACGATATAGCTAACAAGCATAACTTTCCAAATATATTCGGAAACGCATTTATTCGTAAATATTCGCATGCATTTCTTGAAATTTAACTTTTGGGGTTCTCTCCAACGTCCGCGCCGCAATCTCTCCAACGTCCGCGCTCTGATGTTTACTCGATACTTAAGCTGAAAAGAGATCCTTATCAACTACTTATGTAACTCTCAGTACATCCATCGTATGCGGGATTAACTTATACCTTATGATTATGACACATGATTTGCCTGGGGCAAATTAGCAGTGTTTTTTGGGTGTTTGGAGCACTGAGTTTCTTTTTCCCAGGAGCTTTATTATACACTCATGCTCCTTTTGCAACTCGAGGATCTCCTGTCGCGGGCCGCGAGATTCCACGGATAGAAGGTCGTTTAAGAAAAGGGGACGGAACGTGTTTGCCAAGCCATCTATCCGTCGGCGTCGTTCGTTGAAGACGTTTGAGGACCGCCGGTCGGAGCGAAGAGGGGAATTTCTTCGTAGCGCTTCCGTTCGCGAGCCAAAGCGGTTGGATAACGTCCTTGTGGATTCTACCTGCAGCTATACAGAGTGACGCGAAATAACATGGATGGTTAAAAAACAGATCGAGTTTTGTAATTCCAGATAGTCTATAGTCAAAATGGTGGTTTCTTCTTTGGTTTCTTCTTTATTTCTAGCTCATTTGGCTAAATGACTCTGCAGAACTTTATTAGGACAATTTGTACTTTGATCAAATCGTTACTTGAATACCCTTCGGAAGATTTATGCTCGGATTTATGTATACTTAGGATTCTTGTAACGAGCTCTTATTTAAAAATGCTTATCTGCGGAGTCCTATCCAAGTCATGAAGTGTAAAGTAGGGTATCGAAGGTGTGATGCTTGAGGATGATGTTACCCGAGCTGTTAAGCCAAGTTCTTGTCCCCTCAGGGTCAGGAAGAGGTCAGTCATCTAGATAAGCGTCCGGCATGAAATGAATAGCCTCATCTTCTTCCTTGGGTACCAAAGTGTTCCTCTTAAATATTCCCTTGGATATTTCCACGATTTTCGAACTGACCATATATTTTTTTGATTAGATTTCATTTTCTTATAAAAAAAATCCTCTTCAATTCTCTAATTACCATTGTTTTCTCATAATACATTGATGCTTTATTTGACACACTTAGTGGCCTTGGAACGTGAATTTCTTCCTTGTATCTATTCAACCGATCATTCACAAAACACTTTACTGATTTTTTAAAACCAGTGTAAAAGCAGACACTAAATATTTTATGGATTCTCTGGAGGTAAAATGTGGAAGTGCGTTGTGTAAACAGATGAGTATGCTGGACCATTTTGGTGAATCGTTTATGACGTTTCAAGCTAGCGCATTCGTGACAACCAAAGCGGGCATGATTTACGATTGAAAACTTTGGGACACACCATAGGCGGTGCACATCGTCGTGTAGAAGCAAAGCACCGAAGAGTGCGATGTGGATGTGGATGTGGATGTGGTTTGGGCCTCTTCTCTTCACATCACACATTACACAGACGTGGAAGCAAATCCATATATACCTGCACTCGCACGAACTTGGATAGATAGCTGTTATACTGCGCCAAACCACGCTCGCTTCGCAGTGTGGAATGCGCCGTACCTAGTACCTATGCACCGACGTACCGGGTGTGCCAAAATCTTTCTTTTTTTCATTTTTGCTGGTCCAAGATAAAGAAGATGAATTGCCAAAAGAAGCTTAACAGTAAGAGACAAAGACCCAAAAAAGATCCTTGCGGAAATTCCCATAATCCGAGAAATATTAATAGTTGACCTTCAATAAAGTTATAAAAGATAATAATAATTAGAGATTCAACCTTAGTAAAAAAAACATAAGAGCTAAACATAGTATGTACAATTTAGACATTCCAGTTAAAGATACAGATAATTTTGAAGATATGGATGTTCAAACTTTATAAGAAGAATCTTATTTCACAGAAAGTAAGGAAAGACCAGCTTGAAAATTACCAGAGGATATAATATTCCGGAGATTATAATTGTCAGGCAAGCATAAAAATCCTTATGTTGTAATATTTCAGAAACTATGAAACTATGAAAGGAGAATTTCTAAAATTGCAGGAAAAATAGAAATTTACTTGTAATAGAAAGAAATTGAGTCGAAGTGGCTTAGCAGTTACGTCTTGCTATATACGCCCTTTAACTACTTAAAGCAGGTGATCTTCAACGTCCGTGCTACGTCCACGCTCAGATATTTGCGATACTGAACATGTGATTCTCTTATTTCTTGGCAAAAACAATGATATCCTCTTCTTATAATTGTTCTAGATCTAGTTTCTACAATTTATTCAAAAAGATATAAAATTTCGCTGATTCAAATTCAGAGAGTAGATTTGAAACAACAATTTATGCGAGATTTTCGTTAAATGGGAATAAATAATAATAATAATAATAATAATAATAAATAATCCACTTTTTTTAGAGAGAAATTTCAAAAGCTTTCTAGGGATTTGAACAGATGTTGACAATTTTCGAGTGATTTTAAAGAATTTTAACGGAATTCATAAATATCTTAAGAAATTTTTTAAAACTAGAGGTAATTTTAAGGGATTTGAAATGTTTTAAAATTTGGAGAAAGATTATGAGATTTCTATAAGAACTTTAAGAGATTTCAATGAATTTTGATTGATTTCTAATGTTCTCGTGAAATTTCGAGGGATTTTAAGAAAAATTTAAAAGATTTTTATAATTCTTAAAGAACTTTGTGGAAGTTAATGAGATTTCTAATAATTTTAATGAATTTTATAGATTGTATAAAGGGACTTCAGGTTTTATTGTCAAATTCAAAGAATTTGCAGAAGTTTCTGGGAATTTTACAAGTTTTTCACGAATTTTAAGAGATTTCAATGAATTTTAAGAAATTTCGAAGGTTCTCGTGAGATTTTCAGTGATTTGAAAAGTTTTCTGGGTGTTTAAAGATATTTCAAGGGATTTTAAAACTTGTTGTGAAGTTTAAAGGAAATTTGAGAGATTTCAAAAGGTTTCAGAGAATTTTAAGGAATTTTAAATTTTGTAATGAAATTTTCAAGAATTTTAAAAAGTCAAGAGATGATTGATAATTGATTCATAATTTAAAAAATATTTTATGGATTTTTATGATTCTTTAAAGATTTTGTGGAACTTAATGAGATTTGTAATAATTTTAAGAAATTTAAAACGATATAAAGGGACTTTAAATTTTATCGTGAAATTTAAAGAATTTAAAGAAGTTTCTCGGAATTTTAAGAAGTTTTCACGAGTTTTAAGAAATTTCGAAGGTTTTCGTGAGATATTTAGTGATTTGAAAAGTTTTCTGTGTGTTTTAAGATTTTTCAAAGGATTTTAAAACTTGTTGTGAAGTTTCGAGGAAATTTAAGAGATTTCAAAAGGTTTCAGAGAATTTTAAGGAATTTTTTAAGGATATTTTTTGGATTTTAATTATCCTTAAATGACTTTAAGAAGTTTCTAGAAATATTAAAAAGTTTTCACGAATTTTAAGAGATTTTAAGGTTCTGTAACAATGAATTTAACTGTGAGATTTTTATAAGTTTTAAAATATTTTATGAGGTTTAAAGGATTTTAAAGTTTGTTAGTTAATTTTATTCAGGAATTTCAAAAGAATTTCTATACATTTATGATTTTTAAAAGATTTTGTAGAATGTTCAGAGGCGGATTTACATCCACTTTTTTCATTCTTATCGACATTATCGAATTAGATCGTATATTTACAGACACTCAAAAAATGTATGATTAATTAAAAAAATATGGAATAAATATTGTGTGATTTGTATAATATATATAATGTTTTCAATATAGTCAATGAATGTTAGGAACATACACAAGGAAAGGAGATTTTTCCAGATGCCGGGAATCGAAGCCGGGTCATCTAGCTTCTCAGCGTCGAACACTGACGCTGAGCTATGCTGTATAGACGATGGCAATGTATGAGGGAACACAGCCATTCGGCCGAGATATTTAAGGATTTCATGCATAAGATTTCTAAGGAATTTTTCGAGCTTTTTTTCTTGTTTTACCTTGGATTTCAAGACACGATTTATGATTTTAACAGTTTTTGTTGATTTTTAAGGACTCTTCCAGGAGATTTTTGGGAGTTTTAAGAAATCTTCACGAATTTTAAGACATTTGGAAAGTTTTCATGAAGTATTTTACGCCATTAGTTTCTTTTCTAGTACTAAATCCGGCGAAAATCAGTCAGAAAATTTCATCTCGCATCACTTGGATCCTTATAATCCTTCTTAATCCTCCTTAATCTTTTAAGAGGATGACCATCATTATTCTGCCAACGCAATTGTTCAACTCATGTAAATGACGATATGAAAATGAAACAATAGTTTCTCTTTCGATGGAGACTCTTGACGTTTCAGGAAAAGTCGAGTTCTACTTGGAATAGAAAGAAATTGGCACGAAGTGGCTTAGCCATATCGGTCTTGCCATAAACGTACTGTGACTACTTAAGCCAAGTGCTCTGGCAGTGTCACGTGTCTGAATCTAGGTGCCAGCTAACAACTGCGTTTCCACGGTGAAAATGCTCGCACCCTCTATATGCAGACACGGTGCATGTAACCGTACTCAGTAGCTTGCGGGCACAGGCTCACATACATAATACATAGCCAGCATGCATCAGCGATCGTCTACAAACACGCCAGGGCCATTATTCACGTGTCGCGGTGGCAATCGACGGACGTTGCTTGGTCGCTGGGTAAAACATAGATAGGTATTGTATACGGAAAGTGCGGCGAGAATGGATAACTCGTCGTCATCGTAATCGTCGTCATCGTCGCTTGAAGTTAAAGTAGAGGAACAGGAGGCGAGAGAACTTGAACAGAGGAAGAGAGAAAGGAGAAGAAACTGAGAAAGATGAGGCTAAAGGCGCGAGGCTATTTTGTCTCGCGTTTCTGCCGCGAGAGCCATTCCATGTTAGGAGAGGGGAGGAGATACACAAAAGAAGAAAAGAGCAGAACAAAAGTGATGAACAAAAGGGTTCCAGAGAAACGAACAGAGAAAAAGAGGATTCTATGAAAGAATCAACGAAAATAGAGGCAAGGATATGGAAAGATGAAAAAAGTTGCAAATGATTGGAGGACATATAAAATCAGAAGAGGAAGTGATTGTATATGTATATATTAAACTTAATTGATGAATTAAAGAGGATTTCACAATGCATTTTAATCGCAGAGAGAACATGATTTACGTAACGACAGATTATACATAAACAGATAAACTGCTTCCTTATAGAGATATACTCTATGCTTAGAGAGACAGACCTAGACAAGATGAAATCGACAAGAGCATGCAAATTCTATGCAAACTATAGTGTCAAGCTACTATTTCTCTAGGGTGATTGCACCTACAAAACGTGAATGGCGCCATTGGTTGAGGTGGGAAGCCACAATGGGTAGAAAGTGTAATTGTTATTACCATTCCGAATCACGGCGACTCTGGTCTTTTTCATGTTCTGATGCTTTTCAACATGTAATTGAAGTTTTTTTCATCATTTTCATCATTTTCATCAGCTTCATCATTATCATCATTATCATCATTTTCATCATATGTCTCTACACTCTACTCCTAACAATTCCATGGACAAAAACCATAATTTTTCCTACTTTAACTTAAAATTCCCCACCTATGTTTCTCGTACAGGATCTTTGCTCTTTTTATCTTTTTTGCAGCAGTGTACTGGTACTGAAATTGCACCATGCCGCTCGACGAAACGAAGCTTAGGTAGGGGACGTGGACACAGGCGGAACTGGCAAGGCCGCTTAAAACGGCATGGCATGGCATCAGAGCTCTTGTGATATGTGTATGTATGAACGTGAGTATATGTATGAACGTGAGTCTGTGTATGTGTGAACGTGAGTGTGCATGTATGAGCATGAGTCTGTGTATGTGTGATAGCGTGCGCCTCTCGAGCGTATCAACTTGGTTGTAGCAGCGGCAACGACGGCACGGCGTCCAACGGCGTCACCGGCGAGACATTACCCGCTACAAGAAATGAGGCTCATTAACGCCGGAGCTCCTCGTACTCTCTGTCGCTTCCCCACTCCACCACCCGCTTCCACCCCCTCACTTCTCGATGGCTAACCCCTCACCATCTTCTCGCGACCTCGTCGAAACCCGCACCCCGCCACCGCACGTATGTGGGTAATCATCGGCGCTTGTACACGCAAACGCGGAGCAAACATTGCCGCGCGACTTCTGATCGTGGAAAATGATGGCTAATACTTCAGGAAAAAAAAACTATACATAAAAGATACTAGATACCTGATTTGTTATGTAATGGATGGACCAAGTTGGAAGGAATTAGTATACGAAGGTGTCTTAGAGAGGAAAACAAGGTGTAAATACAGTCTTTAGTAGTTTTTTTCACGGGTTTTTTAGCGGTGGGATTATCTGATTGCGTTGATGCAATGAAGAATGAAGTTTTTCTGATTTCAAATTAGGTGTGTGTCGGTGGATATAAAGGCAGTTGTTTTTTTGGGATGATGTATCGATATGTTTGTGGGTGGCCACATGTTAGGAAAATAAAGTTAATCAGGGAAGTCATAGGGAAATGTCAGGGAAATGCGAGTAGTTGTCACGGGAAATAATAATTGACATTTATATTGACTATGTTATTTTTGTCGTATTAAATATTATGCAACTTTTATAATTTATTTAACGCATTTTAGAAAGTAACCAAAGATTTCGAAGGATTATAAATAATTTCTAGGTATTCTCTGAGATTCTCTAAGTTTCTAATGATTTCAAGACATTTTTAATAATTTTAAAGGATTTTAAGAGGTTTTTAGGAATTTTAAGTGAGTACAAGAGATTTCTATAATATTGAAAAGATTTAGTTGAATTTTAAAAGGAATTCATGGAATTTTAACAGATTTTGAAGGAAGTTTAGGGAATTTTAAGGAATTTTAGGAACTTTTGAAAAGTTTTCAAATATTATAAAGGTTTTTTTTATTTTTTTACGTATTTTAAGGGATTTAAAAGTTTTTCGTGGAATTATAAAGGATTTTAAGAAACTTGTAAGAATTTAAAGAGATTTTAAGGAATTGTAAATATTATCGTGGAATTTAAAAGGAATTTACAAGGCATGTAAGATTTTTAAGAAATTTTTATCACTTTAAAGTGATTTTAAAGAATTTATATTTTCCTCATAGAATTTTAAAGGATTTTACAGTAATAATTTTAATTATTGAATTAATTCAAGAAATTTCGATAGATTTTAAACGATTTACAATTTTTTTAACTATTCTAAAGATTTAGTAAGTATTCTAAAGAATTTACGACTTTTGTTAATGATCTACAAAGAATTTAATACAGTTCAAGCGATTTACCTAATTTTTCTAGTTATTTAAAATGTTTTTAAAACGGTTATAAAAATGAGATTAAAAATTATTTTTAAGCGATTTTAAGGAATTTAAATTTTCTTCATGAAATTTTACAGATTTTCACAAAGTTTTTATGATTTATAAAAGATTTTGTAGAAGTTTAAGGAATTTTATGAGGTTTTCAAGAATTTTAATATATATTTACGTATTTTGAGGAATTTCAAAGTTTTTTGTGAAATTCTAAAGAATTTGAATAAGTTTGAAAAAATTTAAAGTAATTTTTGATTTTAAAAAGACTTGATTTAAGTTTTTATAAGAATTTTTGTTAACGATTTTAATGATACACTTTAGGAAATTTAAAAAAATTTCACGAGATTTTTATGATTTGTAATCGATTTTGTAAAGTAATAGTAAAAGATTTCAGTTAATTTTAAATATTGTAGTGGAATTTCAAGATATTTAAAGATGCTTTTAGAAATTTCAATAGGTTTCCAATAGTTTAACGAAATTTTTGTGCATTTTAAGAAATTCTGAAGATGTTTTATGGAATTTTGAAGGATTGTAGGAAATTTAAAGAGATTTTTATGAATTTTAAAAGATTTTGATGTTTTTATTGGAATTTAAAGTATTTCAAAGGATTTTGGGGAATTTTAGAAACACTAGTGAAAATTGAAGGGATCTCAAGAAACATTAACAAATATGAAGGGATTTCGTCGAATTTTAAGATGTTTCTAGGAATTTCAAGAAATTTTAATGAATTTTAAGAGATTTTTTCAGAAGTTGTTGTCAATTCGAGAGATTTTTACCAATGTTAAATGTTGTAAAGTAATTTTTTAAAAGATTTAAAGTGATATTATACGAGATTTTTATGATGTTTTAAAGTTTTTTTTGGAATTTTGAAAAATTTTCAATAATTATAAAAAATGTTTTACGTATTTAAAGGGATTTAAAAATTGTTCGTGCAATAATAAAGGATTTTAAGAAACTTGTAAGAATTTTAAGAAATTTTAATGAATTATAAATATCCTCATGGAGTTTAAAATAATTTAAAAAGGCTTGTTAGAATTTTAAGAAATTTTGATTATTTTAAAGTGATTTTAAGGAATTTAAATTTTCCTCATGGAATTTTAAAGGATTTCACAGAATTTTTATGATTTATAAAAGATTTTGTAGAAGTTTAAGGAATTTCAGAGGCTTTCAAGAAGTTTAAGAAATATTTACGTATTTTAAGAGGTTTTAAAGTTTTTCGTGGAATTCTGAAGGATTTTAAAAATCTTGTAAAAATGTTAAGTAATTTAGACATTTCAAAAATGATTTTATGGAATTTTGATAATCCTCATAGGATTAAAAAAAATTTCAAGTCATTTTTCAGTTTTAAAAGATTTTGTGAAATATTTTATTTCAAAAGTTTTTCTTTTAGGATTTTAATGCACTTTAGGAAATTTTAAAGAAATTCACGAGATTTTTATGATTTGTAAACGATTTTGTAAAATAATTGTAAAGGATTTCATTGAATTTTAAGAGATCTTTTCAAAAGTTGTAAATTTGAGAGAGTTTTATAAATGTTAAATGTTGTGAAGTGATTTTCAATTTCAAAAGATTTAAAGTGATATTATACGAAATTTTTGAAAAATGTCTACGAAACTGCATACTTCAATGACTTCTTCATACTTCTTCATACTTCTACATATAAAGAGAATATGCAGCATGAAAATTACGACAAATCACATAATTCTAAGGTCTCACTAATTCTCGCAAGGAATCTTCAAGAACATGTGTGCCATAATCGTGTCGGTGGCCTTGTGACACTGACCTGTATATTATACTCTACTGAGGCTCTTTCTGGTAACTTCAACTGAAAAAATTCACCAGAATGCAACTCTATTCTATTCTATTCTATTCTTCTCCATTCTACATGCTTTTTCTTCTCTATTTTTCAGGGTGTTTCTTAAACTAATTCTAGGGCGAATCTCATGCTGGAATGCAGACTGCTTGTCTTCTTTCAGAGCAGATTCGCAGCGAGCGATCAATTTTGAATTGATTACGATCCTTGACTTATATGTAGATATATCCAGCGTTCGAAGCTAGAGTCCAGTCGGATATTTCAGATGTAGATGTATGAGATCGATCACGACCCGCTGAATCTAAAAATAGATGTTGTGTGAAGAAATGTATGTATGTATGTATCGTTGTATATGAGAAATGTGAATTGGAGAAGCGGTATCCAGGGATGTTCGAGAGTCCAGGATGTCGTGATCGATCGAGATGCCAGACGGGCGAGGACCAAGCGCCTAATTCGAGACTCGAGACTGCCGCAGTTTCACCCGACAGCGAAACGTTATCCGGTATGCAAGAAAGGACAGCGCTCATTAGCGAGAGCCGCGTTTCAGGCCGCGAGCGCTCGAAACTACGTTGGCAATTTTAGCCTCTGACGGCACACGGCCTGGCGACGACTCCAGAATTTCCTTAAGTATTTAGGCGCACCTCCCACGCAAATCCAGACGGATTGCTACCTACCCCTTTCAAGGATTCGCAAAATTGTAAATATGCAGAGGTTTCTGCTCTATTCCTCATCAAACACACGTTTCGATTTCAGATCTCCAACTTTCAGATTTGGAGATAGAGAATAATATATATATATATATACTATATCAAATAAAATAAGAAGAAGATTGATGAGCATTTTATCTTTTAATCGTCGTTGCATTATAGAGGATTCGTCATTAGTCGTGCTTTCAAACTCGCAGCTATTGCGAATTTTCACGTGTACACTCAGAAAAAAGTTTGTTTAAAGTCAGATAATTGAACGAAATAAATTTTTTACTTCAATTTATTCAAACATTTATTTAAAGTTAATAAATGAAGAATATTCACTTTCTTGATTGGAATATATAATTTGTTTGGTATAATGTCAATATATGTTTAATTTAAATTAAAAATTTATTTAATTTGAAACAAATAATATGTAAAGTATATATTTTTATTTTAAAAAAAGTATTTGTTTAATTCAAACAAAAAATATAATGTTAATAAACTTTTAGAGATGTGAAAAAATAACAGTGTCAAAGACTTGTTTGCATTTAAATACACCCGATTCGTAACAATTTGTGATCAGCCTCCGTGGCGTAGTGGGTAGAATGTCGAGTACGAAAAACTTAGATTCAACGACCATGTAAAAATCCAGATAAAAAAAGCAAAGGCAGCATATTTTTCGATAGCAAAATTGTTTCATTCCAAAAATTTAGAACCTAAAGTTAAAATAATCTGTTATACATCGTTAATTAGATCTATACTAACATATAGTTGTCAAATATGGTTCAATATAAGCGCGGCGGTTATGGAGAAGCTTCGGGTGTTTGAAAGAGGTTGTCTGAAAGCCTGCCTAAATATGTATAAAACTCCAGAATCAGATTTTACTAAAAATTATTCTAATAGCCAAATTTATAACAAAGCAAATATACCTAGAATTGATAATTTCATAATTAAAATGACTAGAAATTATACTGCAAACTCCAAATCAGTACAAAACAATAGTTTAATCTCAAGTATGTATTATCCAAATCCACAATATTTCGAAAAAAGTTAGACACAAAGGCAAAATTCCACCGGAAGCTTTCCCATACCTGGACAGCCTAGGATTGATACAAAACAAAAATATGATTCCGCTCATATACCATATAAAAAGATACGCTTATAACAAAAAAATTGATTACGAACCATACATAGACATATATAACGCTAAAAAACGAATTAGATTTTCTAAAGCAATTCCAAAAAGAGATATAGAAGATAAATATATAAAAAACACAGATTATTATTGGTGGTTGCACAAAGACTATCAAATTACAGACACAAATATATAGTTTAAATGTTGATAAAAAGTCAACACAATTAAAAATCTTCCAAACAAAGAAATTAGACTAGAATAGTTTTTCTCAATGTTTCATTTTTCTATTTTTTAAGAAGGAAAATAAAATTGACGCTGATACGTACCTAAATTAAGCTTATAATTTTAAGAAAAGTACCAAAAATCAAAAAAGTATATTAGACAAATCTGTAAGATATTGAAACTCAATCACATAGAATAAAAGTACAAAAAGTACAAAAAGGTTATAGGTTTTTAAGATAAGTTATTATCGCGAAATTCGCAATATCGAAGAAACCAATTTTTCATTAGTTATACAGTATGTATTAGATAAATGAAACTATAATATAGATCGATTTCATTTTTTCTCTTTTTTCTTTTTGGAAAAAAATTCTTCATTTATTTTTTTTCTACTGTCAAACAAGAAATTTATTTAATTTAAACAAAAAATTTATTTAAATGAAACAAAATTTTTTTCAATTGAAATAAATAAAAACAAATAAAAAATTTATTTGGATCAAACAAACATATAATTGACTCCATATCAAAGTGATAATTTGTTTAATTCAAATAAATTTTGTTTGATTTAAACAAACTTTTTTCTGAGTGTACATTATGCGGTTTTGTAGAGAGGCGTTCGGAAACAATGGAAGGCAGAAGATGTCCTCGGTAAAACCACTGGAGAAGTCATCGACTTAAATTAGGATCGCTGGACCATTATCCTCAATCTCTGTCATTATCTGTGCACATTTATACAATGTCTGGAAGTTTCGGACACGGAAAACGACGCAAAACGTTTTTGGCTCTGTCATGGATGCAATTACAGCCAAGAATGCGAGGGTCTGGACGTCCACGAACCACGAGCTTAGTGCACTATAGTTACACATAATTACAATCATGAAACCTGAAGGAAGGTCTAGCAGAAACTATTAGGACTCACAGAAATTGCGTCCTTTTCTATAATATATACTCAATCTTTTATTTAATGATGATTCAAGGAAATCGTGTATTTGGAAGCTGATGATCCATTCGACTGAATATTATTAATGTCATCAGTATAGAAATTTCTAGCCTTGGGCATGAAAAGCCGAAATCCCCGATATTTCTCTGTTTTTCCCGGTTTTCTTATTCAGGTCTTTTCCAGTCTTTTCCCGATTAAAGTTTTTTCCTTTCGACCAATTTATACAGTTTTTGAATTTTTGGCTTTTCTGTGATATTTGAAAAAACATAAAAAAAATTTTTAATCTCTGAATAAAATACCCTGGGAAATGTTTTAATCTTTTAAATCGTATAAAATATTTTAAAAGTCATACAAATCTGTTGAAATCTGTTCTAATTCGTGAAAACCTCTTAAAATTTGACGATAACATTTAAAAATTCTTTAAATCCGCTCAAAATCCATCAAAAGTATTGGAAATCTCATCAGATTCCATAAAATTCTTAAAAAGTGCATAAAATCTTTTAAAAATCAGAAAACTTTCTTGAAATCGCTTCAAAATATTAGAAATCTCAGAAAATTTTATAAAATCCATAAAAATGCCAATAAAATCTTTTAAGTCATTTACATCTCTTAATTCTACTAAAATTCTTGGAAATTCCATGACAACATTTAAAGTCCCTTAAAATTCTCAGAAAAAATAAAATTCCTCAAAATACCAGAAATCTTTCTAAATCTCTTAAAATTTCACGAAAGGCCGAGCGAAAAACTTTCGAAATCTCTTAAAGTTTGAGAAAATCTCTTGAAATTCCCACAAACTTTTTGAAATTCCCTAAAATTCTATTATAACAATTAAAATACAACTTCTCCTTTAAAATATATATTAGAAATATCAAAAAACTTCCATAAAATCCTTACAAATTACACAAAATCTTTTAAAAATCAGAACAATCTGTTGAAATTCCTTAAAATTATTACATAACTCATGAAATTCCACAAAATCTTTTACAAATCATTAAAAATCTCTTGAATTTTCTTAAAATTTCTCGAAGAGTCATGAAAACATTGAAAATTCCTTAAAATTTCTTAGAGTTCTTAAAAAACTTATGAATGACTTGAAATTGTAAGAAGTAAAAAAAATAATTGCGTGTAGGTTTTCTAATAGAATAAACAGAAAATTCCATAAAATTTCATAAAATACATAAAAATGCCAATAAAGTCTTTAAAAATTCATTAATATTTATGAATTCTCCTAAAA
Source organism: Synergus japonicus (assembly GCA_900474275.1). Taxonomy (NCBI): domain Eukaryota; kingdom Metazoa; phylum Arthropoda; class Insecta; order Hymenoptera; family Cynipidae; genus Synergus; species Synergus japonicus. The sequence continues at coordinate 41,823 of UCOH01005917.1, forward strand.
TTCTTGGAATCTTGGAAATTCCATGAAAAAATGTAAGGTCCCTTAAAATTCTCGAAAAAACAAAATTTCGAAAATCCTCGAAATTCCACAAGACTTAAAATCCCTTCAAATTCCAGAAACTTTTCTAAATTTCCTAAAATTTGACGAAAAACTGAGCGAAAAAACATTCAAAATCACTTAAAGTTTGAGAAAATCCCATAAAATCCTAGAAACCTCTCTAAATCTTTTAAAATTTCTAGAAACTTCTTGGAATTCTTTAAAATTCTATGATATAACAATTAAAATACCTTTTCATCCTTTAAAATACATGAAAAGTATCATAAATATCAATAAATTCAATGAAATCTTTAAAAATTACACAAAAATCTTTTAAAAATCATTAAAAATCTCTTGAGTTTTCTTAAAATTCCTCCACGTTTCATGAAAACATTTAAAATCCCTAAAAATTCTTTAAAGTTCTTTAAAACTTTTGAAAAACTTGAAGTTATAAGAATTAAAAAAAAAATAATCATGTGTTGGTTTTTAATAGAATAAAAAGAAGGTAAAGCAGAAAAACGTCGATTTTTAAATAAAATAAAAATAAATTTTAAATAAAATTTCATCAAATTTTTTAAAAATCAGAAAACTTTTTCGAAATCTCTTAAAATTATTAGAAATCTTATAAAATTTCATAAAATTCATAAAAATGACAATAAAATCTTTTCAAAGTCGTTAACATCTCTGAATTCTACTAAAATTCTTGGAAATTCCGTGACAACATTTAAAGTCCCTTAAAATTCTCCGGAAAAATAAAATTTGGAAATTTTAACATTTCGAAAATCCTCTAAATCCTCTAAAATTTCGAAAATCTTTCAAACCTCTCTAAATCTCTTAAAATTCCTAGAAGCTTCTTGAAATTCTTTAAAATTCTATGATAACAATTAAAATACCTTTTTATCCTTTAAAATACATTAAAATTATTAGAAATATCAATAAATTCAATGAAATCATAAAAAATTTCTTGAGTTTCCTAAAAATTCCTCAACGTTTCATGAAAAAATATTAAAAATCCCTCAAAATTCTTTAGAGTTCTTAAAAATTTAAATCTTGCTTTTGAAAGTCTTGAAGTTATAAGAAGTTAAAAAAACTAATCGCGTGTTGGTTTTCTAATAGAATAAAAGGAAAATAAAGCAGAAAAACGTCGATTTTTCAATAAAGTAAAAAAATGTCATGGTTCTTAATGAAATTCCCGGGTTTTTCCAGGTTTTCCCGGTTAAATAAAATTCCCGAGTTTTTCTCGGTTTCCCGATTCGCTAGAAACCCTGATATTGCCCAGATTTGACCGTTTTACCACATATTAAAACAGATTGGTTTATATAGAGGATAGGGAGCGATAGAATCTAAGTTGATATGAATTCTTAAAAGGATTGCTAACAGGTAGTTGATTCTAGAGCGTTCGAAATTGCAGATTAGATATTGTACTTCAACTATTGCAAAAATTGCGCCTTAAGCTTATTAGAAGTTTAGTATGCACTTAATTTTCTTCCGGTTTAGTCAACTTTCCACATTTCATGTTCTAAAGTACCACAAAATTAGAAATTCGGTCGAACTCATAATTAAAAGTTCGTTCAAACTCATATGTCGAAATTTCTAATTGCGGCATATGAGTTCAAAGAAGAAATCTTTAAAATTCAAAAAGGTTTTAGGAGTTTTGCAAGAGACTTCAATTGAGTTTAATTAGCTAATTTTGAAATTTTTTTCAATTCCCGGATTTCCTTAACTTCCCGTCTAGTGAGAACTGTTTTTTTTAGGAAAATTTGAATAATTCGAAGTACTGTTCGCAATATTTCTGTGTTGGGTCGCGTTGACAGACGATTAAACCGGGCAAGTCATTTGAGGAAAGTCCTACGTGGACGTGGTCGCTCATATGGCTCACGTCAGGGCCGTAAAGCCGTGCCGAGCTGCATAATGGTCGAAAATAAGGACAATGGTAACTACGTGGCATGGTATGTGTGTGTGTGTGCCATTTACAGTCGTCGTTTATGCACTATAGCCATCGAAACGACGCGTTTGTATTTCAACGCGAACATCAAGGCAAGCCGACCACCAGCCACCTATCCAATGAGCTAGTCAACCAGGCGCTCAGCGCTCGCTCAGAACGGATCATTATGACTACCAGGCCAAAGCCGACGAGCTATGCATCATTAATGATCCTCCAGCTATTATCGGCCATACCTACAACGATACATATCGTGCCATTCGATATCTGCTCTCTCTCTCTCTCTCTCTCTCTCCCATTAAAAAATACTACTCGAAACCTGCAAAAATTATACCGTTAGGGTTTATATCTATAAATCTGCATTAGTGAAGAGTTCTTTTTATTTTTACTTTCTACTTTTTTTAATATACTTCTTATTTTGTCTTTTTATTTGGACTTTTTATTAGTCGAAATGACGAAATTTTATTCCACGAAAACTAGACCTGCATTTGTATATGTACCTCCCGTTGTATATATGTTTCTCGGCGAAATTAATTCGAGAAGGTGGATTGAGTTGGGAATAATATTTTTATTTAGCAGGCGACAGACACGTCGGAGGCAAAATAGGAGAGGAGTGTACATGCAGGAATTTGCATAGAAACGTCATTCGGGGTTTATGATCCCATTAATTATGCCTCGCGACCAATGAGCCGAGACCTAACGTTCCCTCAGCGAGTTTGGTTGACTGTTCTCTGTGTTGGAAGCAGCGATACACGACGATATATATTATAATTCGCGTAACTCATCCGCACACAGGATCGGTTAGGTGTATGTGCGCGGATGTAGGAAGTTATCTTATCTCGCTTGGTGGCCAACTCGATCTGTCCACCGACGGCGTGTGTTGAGCAACGACAACGACAATGTCTTATCGATTCCCCCCTTCTAATAGATGTCACATACCTTGTCACATTCGCTATACGCTCTTAACTGTTAACGTTCCATAAATAATCTTCGCGGGCAGTTATAAAGACTACCGTTTAGATGCAGTAAAGGACATTTAATTTAAGAAAATCACTTTTTATTCAAGATTTAAGAAAATAATAATAAGTAAATAATAATTTATAGTAATAATTATTTCTGTCTGAAAATAGAGGTGTTACTGTCATATTTCGTGGGATATGGAGTTATTTTAATGATTTGGGGGATTTTAAGGTATTTACGATATTTTATTGGATTTTAAGGGATTTTGTAAGATTTCATGGGATTTTATTTTTTAAGTAATTTTAGAGAGTTTGGTGATATTTTGGGAAGAGGTTCTAGGTAATTTTAACCGAATTTAGGATATTTTATGATTTATGAGATATTAAGTAATTTGAAAGACTTTTATTTTTGGAAATTTTAAAGGATTTCATAAGATTATATTGTATTTTCAAGAATTTTAAAGGGATATAACGTTAGGTTGTGGAATTTTAAGGGATAACAAGTAATTTTACAATATTTAAAGGAATTTCACTAGAAAGCTAAAAGGATATAATATATTTTATGGAATATTAAATATTTTTAAAGATTTTGAAGGGATTCAAGAGATATTAATTTCAAAGATTTTTATTTTTAGAAATATTATGGGATTTTATGATTAGATTCGATTTTCAAGAATTTAACGAAATTCCATGGAATTTTGAGTATTTTTAAGAAATATAATAAGACTCAATGGAATTTGGAGTAATCTTAAGAAACATCAATTAATTTTGCGAAATGTAAAGAATTGTAGAATTTTAAGGAATTTTATGAAAAAAAAAAACGATTATCAGAGATTTTATGGGATTTTGACATTTATTTCCAGAAATTTTAAAGGATTTGGTGAGATTATATTGGATTTTCAGGAATTTTCAATATATTAACGAAATTTCATGGAATTTTATGTAATTTTAAGACGTATAATGAGACTTCATGTGATTTTGAGTAATTTTAAGTAATTTTAAATGTTATAGCGGTAGGTTTTGGAATTTTAAGAAATTTTATGGAAGATTGAAGGATATCAAGGAATTTCAAGTGATATTATAAAATTGAAAGGAACTTCGCCATAATTTTAAGGATTTTAATGGAATTTTAAGATATTGCACAGGATATTAAGTAATTTAGAAGACTTTTGTAAGGGATTCGTGGGATTTTATAGAATTGCATGGAATTTTAAATACTTAAATACGAAACTTAAATTAATTTCATAAGATTTTAGGTAATTTTAAGGGATAAAATAAAAGATTGTCGAATTTTAAGGAATATGAAGTGAATTTACATAAAGGAATTTCACGAGTTTGTGAATTTTAATGGCTTTCATGACGTTGCATAGGGTTTTAAAGAATTTTAAGGAATTTTACGATATTTTATGGGATATTAAGTAATTTAAAGGATTTTTAAGGGACTAAAGGGATTTTACGAAATTTTATGGAATTTGAAGACTTTTAATGAGATTTCATGGTATTTTGAGTAATTTTAAGTAATTTTAAGGGATCTAACGATAGGTTGTGGAATCTTAAAGAATATCAAGTAATTTTACGAAATTTCAAGGAATTTAACCAGATTTTAAAGGGTTTTAAGTAATTTTAAGGACTTCTAAGAGATTCAAGGGATTTGACGGAATTTCATGGAATTTTAAATACTTGTAAGATATTTGATGGGATATTAACGGGTGTTAAATTATTTTGAGGACTTTAAAAGTATTTTCCGAGGTTTCATTGGCCTGTCAGGAATTTTAAGAGATATTTTATGACAGTTCATGGGATTGTAAATGATTTTAAGGAATTTTACGATACTTTAGTAATTTTAAAAACTTTTAAGGAATTCAAAGGATTTTAAGGAATTTCAGTGGATTTTCACTAATTTTTTTTCGAGATTTAATCAGATTTCATGGGACTTTAAGTGATTTTGAGAAACATCAATTAAATGTACGAAATTTAAAGGAATTTCACCAAATTTTGAAGGATAATGAAGGAATTTTATGAAATTTATGGAAATTCCTGAGATTAGATAAAAAATTATAAGATTTTATATTTCAAGAATTAAAACTTCTCAATTATTTATTCTACTAGCAAAAGGTGTCCAGAAACGAGAAATTAATTGTTCGAGAGAAAAATCGCGGATTATAATTGCTAGTTAATAATAATAATAATAATAATAATAATAATAATAATAATAATAATAATAATAAAACAGTATTTGTTAATGTCGGAAGTTAAAAACAGATATCAACCGGTATCAACTACACTTGATATCTATGTTCCATTTAAAGTCTTTTTTAGGTCAAGGGAACAAAACTGCTGCTTACCAAAATTCGCTAAATTAAAGGTTTTCCTCTGGCACGATATTTTCTCTGCTGAGATTCTTAGTGCGGAAAAGGTCAGAGGAAATCGAGCTAATACGTGCATTCTAACAACGTAGCACGAGCAGCAAGAGAAACGGATGCTGCTGCACGGACGTAATGCCATACGGTATAACTCGAGCCGTGGAACATTATACCGGATCTAGCATAGGCGGATGACTTCAACATTTCACTAAAACTACTAAAATGCTCATTACTTTTAAAAATAAATCAACATTTTTTAATTCTTGTGCATTGAAATATTTAGAGATTTAGAGCTAGAACATTAGATTTGAAAATAATATGCAAAAATGTACTTTTATCGTTTTTAAAAATAGAGAGTTGATATTATTATTATTATTATTATTATTATTAACGTTTATATCTCGCTTGTAATCCAGATAGTCAGGTGTCCAGGACTTATCTATATACCTGAGCTGCAATTATTCTCTAATTACTTTGAAATCCATTTGCAATCTGTTGCAATTACTGCAAGTCAAAGTTTTTAAATCACCACGTCTTCTCTTCCTCAAGTCATTCAAAAAAGAAACAAGCAAAAAGAAAAGAAAAAGAACAGAAAGTATAGAAGTGGAGAGTAAAAGGCGAATATGACGAATCACCCAAAGAGAAGAGACTACACAGAATAGAATTGAAAATGATGGAAGTGATAGGGAACGATTATAAAGAAATGAAGAAATAAGAAGTGAAGGAAAAAGGAAGTACATACCGGATCTAAGAAGAAGGACGACGAGTTTGACCAACGATGAAAAGTACATGAGTGAGAGAGAAAGGAGGATGAACTGGGGTAAAAAACGAGGTGGACTGCTAAGTCAAAATGGCGGCAATGGGGTGTGAGAAGACCGTGCCCTGCATTTTATCGCGGCGGCTTCATCTTTATTTATCGCCGATACGACTTTACGGCATATATATCCACGTCCCTGAGGGATCCAAAGGATGCCAAGGGTGGAAGCGAGAAGAAAGAGGACAGACTCGTGAGAAACCTCCGCAGACGGCAGAAGCGCAGAGAAAAAAAGGATCGGGCTATTGGAAATAAAAAACAAAGAAGAGAAGTCTAAAAGAGCGAAGAAAAGGGGAAAAGGGCAAGTCTTGTGTAAGTCCTGGAATTTTGAAGGTCCTGTAATTATGGTGTTCCAAAAATATGCACTTAAATCAGCAACTAATGAGCGTATCGAACTTAATGCTGCTAAATTTGAATCTCTTCCCTAATGCGAAATGCGCATAACTTATCCCAGGACTGAATCAAGAAGCAGTTTCTTATACCAGGACTTGATACAAGTTTTTAAACTCCGGGATTTAGTGAAAGTTTACGGGAAACTTTTCCTGTCGTTCAACTCGCGAATTCTGCCGGGTTTCATGATTTCAAAGACAGAGTGGCCACAAGATTCAATTTTTCAATTTCACTGAGATTTGCCTGATTTTTACCTGACTTTCAGACAAATTTCCATGACGTATAAAAGTATTGCAAATGCGTACTTTTCAATTAAAATACTATTGACATTTTTAAAAAATTTCGTATAATATCACTTTAAATCTTTTGAAATTTAAAATCATTTTACAACATTTAACATTTGTAAAAATCTCGAATTTACAACAAATTTTCCATAGATCTCTTAAAATTCATTGAAGTTTCCTGGAATTTCCAGAAAATTTTTTAATATTTCATGAGATCCTGAATTTTCACGAATCGTCTTGAAATTCCTAAAAGTCTCTTAAGATTTTCCTGTAATCCTTCAAAATTCCATAAAAAATTTTCAACATACAATATTTAAAAATTCATGAAATCCTTTACAATTATTTTACAAAATCGTTTACAAATCATAAAAATTTCGTGAAATTTTTTTAAATTCCTTAAAATGCATTAATATTGTTTAAAAAAAACTCTTGAAATAAAACATCTCACAAAATCTTTTAAAAATCAAAAATGACTTGAAATTTTTTTAAATTCCATGAATACTATTAAAATTCCTTAAAATAATTTTTAAAATGTCAAAATTACTTTTAAGTTTTACAAGCTTTTTAAAATCATTTAGAATTCTACGAGAACTTTAAAATTCCTTTAAATACGTAAAACATTTTTTATAATTTTTAAAAACTTTTCAAAATTCCCCAAAATTCCACAAAATCATTAAAAAATCATTAAAAATCTCGTTTAATATCACTTTAAATCTTTTAAAATTTAAAATAACTTCACAAGATTTAAAATATTGGTAAAAATATCTCGAATTTACAACTTTTGAAAAGATCTCTTAAAATTCATTGAAATTTCTTCATATTTGTTAATATTTCATGAGATTCCTTCAATTTTCACTAATCTTTTAAAAATCCTCAAAATTCTTTGAAATTCTTTAAATTCTAACAAAAACTTCAAAATCCTTTAAAATTCATAAAAATATCTTTAAATTTCCTACAATCCTTCAAAATTCGATAAAAAATTTTCAGAATCTATTAAAATGCACAAAAATTTCGTTAAACTATTGGAAATCTATTGAAATTCCTTAAAATTCGCTCGTCTTTTGAAATTCCTAAAAATATCTTTAAATATCTTAAAAATCCTCCACAATATTTCAAATTAATTGAAATCCTTTACTTTTACTTTACTAAATTGATTACAAATCATAAATATTTCGTGAAATTTTTTTTAATTTCCTAAAGTGTATCATTAAAATCGCTAAAAAAAACTCTTAAAAAAATTTCACCAAGTCTTGTAAAAATCAAAAATGACTTGAGATTTTTTAAAATTCAACAAGGAATATTAAAATTCCATAAAATCATTTTTAAAATGGCAAAATTACTTAACATTTTGACAAGCTTCTTAAAATCCTTTAGCATTCCACAAAAAACTTTAAAATTCCTTAAAATACGTAAATATCTATTAAAATTCTTGAAAACCTCATCAATTTCCTTAAACTTCTACAATACCTTTTATAAATCATAAAAATTTTGTGAAATTCTTTAAAATCTCGTGAAGAAAATTTAAATTCCTTAAAGTCAATTTAAAATAATTTTTAATCTCATTTTTATAACTTTTTAAAAAACATTTTAAATAACTAGAAAATTTAGGTAAATCGCTTTAATTCTCTTAAATTCTTTTTAGATCCTTAAAAAAAGTCGTAAATTCTTTAGAATACTTACTAAATCTTTAGAATAGTTAAAAAAATTTTCAATCGTTTAAAATCTATCGAAATTTCTTAAATTAATTCAATAATTAAAATTATTACTGTAAAATCCTTTAAAATTCCGTAAAGAAAATATAAATTCTTGAAAATCACTTTAAAGTAATTAAAATTTTTTAAAAATCTTACACGCTTTTTAAAATCCTTTTAAATTCCACGAAAATATTAACAAATCCTTAAAATCTCTTTAAATTCTTACAAGTTTCTTAAAATCCTTTATAATTCCACGAAATACTTTTAAATCTCTTAAAATACGTAAAAAAAAACCTTTATAATATTTGAAAACTTTTCAAAAGTCCCTAAAATTCCTTAAAATTCCCTAAACTTCCTTTAAAATCTCTTAAGATTCAACTAAATTTTTTCACTATTATAAAAATCTCTTTTACTCACTTAAAATTCCTAAAAACCTATTAAAATCCTTTAAAATTATTGGAAATATCTTGAAATCATTAGAAACCTAGAGAATCCCAGAGAATACCTGGAAATTATTTATAATCCTTCGGAAGCTTTGGATACTTTCTAAAATTTGTTACATAAATTATAAAAGTTATATAATATTTAATACGACAAAAATAACATAGCTAATATAAATGTCAATTTTTATTTTCCCTGACAACCACTCGCATTTCCCTAACATTTCCCTGACTTCCCTAATAAATTTTATTTTCCCTGACATGTGGCTACCCTATTTTCCTGTTGTTCATCTCTCGAATTCTGCCGGGTTTCATGGTTTCAAAGATTGCAAGATTGATCGATAGATCGCTTTTTTACATACAAAAGATAAGAGAACAAAATTCCGTTGCACAGAGAAAAATCGAAGTTAGCGGTTTTGTGACGATTACACGAGTTCTTTGCTGGGTGCTTTCCTTGTGGGAGTATGGTAATCATTCTAAACAGTTTTGGACTCTGTCTTGTAGTGACGGTTCTTGATGGGGAGTTTTTGAAGTCGTCATAATGCTGTTGAATTCCATTTTTCTCCGTGTGAGATGTTTTCATATGTTCAGGTTTCTATATGTTCAGGTTTCCATGTTTTCAGGTTTCATCAGGCAGTTTTTAACAAAGGATCACTACATAATTCCTCTTTTTCCGTATTTTTCGCATCACCAGCAAATATCAGTGGACAATGCGTGCACACGTGCATGCATACGCGTGACCATGCCTACGTTTTGTTATCATGATTTGACACGTACGAGAGGTCGCCTATTTTCCTTGGACCTGCAAGATACGGCAGTTCACGTGTCACACGCGAACCATGTTTAAAGGCATTAAAGGCGCGAGACCTCCCACGAACCAGCCGACGCCTTGTCATGGTTTTACGATTCAGGTGCGTCCATGGTTCAAAATTAAATGGTTTAAGCCGTGAAAGGCATTCTATCCTCGGAAAATATGCAGGAGAAACACTCGGAAATGAAACAGAGCTCATCATGCATGTTGAGGTCTGAAATGAATCATCATGTTGTCTGCGGATACAGTTTTCATCGAGTTAATTTGTTGACATTCCAAATGCAGGTTTCGTGATGAAGTTTTTCATCATAATCGATTTTCAGAGAATAATGCATGCATTTTTCAAATGCCTAGCAAATCAGCATCAAAATCATCACGCTTTCCATCATAGTATTCTTCCACGTCAACATATATCTACCATTGCTGTTTATTTCGCAGACCTTACATCGCTTTATACTCTTCAGTCCCAGTTGTCATTATCACGACCGTCCTCATCTCTCCTTCGCTTGAACTAGGCACCATCAAACCGCTGTGAAACGAGGCGCGCTGCTATAAAGCTCCACCTCGACTCAGTACTGCACGAGACATTAATGTTGGAAAATATCGAGCGCCAAGAAGCGAGTTTCTTTTTAAATGCCGAGAGGAATACGCAATTTTGATAAGTCCTCGAATTGTCTGCTCAAAAACTTAATTTACGTTTCCTCGTAGACATGGACCAACTTTTCTGATGATTTCAAGAAACATAATAGGTTTATGTTGAAACTTATTATGTTTAAAAAGATTACATTTAGGATTACAATTACATAACATTTTTTCACTGTTGTTAGTGTATGAAACTCTGCCAATCTGATCTTTTTTCTGAGAGGAATATAAATGATGAGCTTGGAAATTGAGACTAGGGGTTGTTTCTGATAAGATGAGAAAACGCGCAAAGGCACTGATGGGCATAAAGTGCAGTTTGATTGATTACGCTCATCTCTTCTGATCACTAATTTTTTATCAATATAGTTAAGAATTTCTTTTGCAAACTCCGGTCTCTGTGCAAATGGAAGTTGTTAATTAATTATAATTATAATTGTCTAGATATTAATTAGTATCTAGACAATTATAAGACACTTAGATCTTAAAAATTGAAAGTCCAGCTAGATATTGATATTGGCATCAATGTGCTGCATAAAATTTAGGATTAAGCGTCGAGACGACTTTTATATAGACATGTATTTAAATTAATGACCTGCCGCTATAGACGAACGATATCTACACATTTTATAGGCACTTACTACATAACGGGTTGTAGGGGGTTAAAATTTACCACAATGCTCGTTCATGCGTTGAAAGAGATAGATAATAATAGAGGAATATTCTTTTGATGTTGCGTGTTATAAAAAACGAATCATTATCGTTATTATCATTATCATCATCTTCATTTTCATCAACATTCGCATTCACATTAATATATTGCTATGTCAATACTATATATATATGTATTATATGTATGTCCTTCATGTATGACTAAAGACTGACCTTATTCACTTAAGAGGCAAATAATCGTAAGGAACATTATACCTTCTTCAAATAAAAATACTATTTTACTAAATGCGGGCGATAATATTTTTTTCGGATTGACATTATATCTTTTAATAAAATATCATACAATTAAAAGTTTAATGTCTTCTCAACGCAAATCTTGTCAATGTAAAAATTACAAATTAAAAAAATCTCCTGAAATTCTTTAAAATTCGTGAAAATCGTAGAAATTTTTGGAAATTCCTTAAAATTCTACGATAATATTCCCTTTATATCCTTTATATATTCTTTAAAATTTATTATAATTATTAGAAATCTCATAAAATTCCATGCAATCCTTTAATATTTCACAAAATCTTTTATAAATCATAAAAATCCCTTAAATTCTCTTAAAATTATTTAAAAATCGTCATTATTCCGTACAATACGTTAAAATCTCTGAAAATTCCTCACAATTCCACAAAAAAATTTCTAAATTCCTTAAAACCCTAGAAACTGTTTAAAATCTCTTAAAATTTTATACAAAACCTTATTCCAAAACCCTTACAATTCGTTTAAATATCTTGAAATACCTACAAATTTTACGACATTCAAAATCCATTAAATTCCTTATAAAATTCCACTAAATATTCTAAAATCCCTTAAAATTATACAAAATTATTTAGAAATTATAAAATTCTTATGCAGCGCCGGATTTAAGTTTAGCAGGGCCCTGGGCACTAATAGTGTGGGGGCCCCCTTGTAAGGAAATTAAAATTACAAATTACACAATATTTATTGCATATTTTTTAAATTTATCATAGTGTAATTTCCACATTCTTATAGTAATTGCATTTTTTGAGGATATTCATTTTCTGGTGGCCCCTGGGTACGTGCCCCATGTGCCCTTATGTAAATCCGCCACTGTTCTTATGAATTTAGTGAAAATTACTTGAAAATAGTCAAAATCCATTAAAATACATTAAAATCTCTAAAAATTTCTGGAAACGTCTTGAAATTCCTTCACATTTAAAATCTCTGTAAATCATTAGAAATCTCGCCGAATTCCATGAAATTCTTAACAATTCTACAAAATTTTTGAAAAATTTGAAAAAACTCTTGAAATCTTTTTAAAATATTAGAAATTCCATAAAAATTACACAATATTTTTTTTAAATCGACTAATTTCTTGGAAGTCCTTAAAAAATATACAGCCTTTGAAATCCTTTCAAATTCTACTAAACCTTTTAAAAATCGTAAAAATCTTTTGAAATCTCCATAAAATTCATTCAAACTTTAAAAAATTCTTGAAATTTTACGGTAACACTTAAAATACTTTTATATCTTTAAATTCGTTAAAAATATTAGAAAGCTGATAAAATTCCGTGAAATCTTTTAAAATTCTCACAAAACCTTTTAAATAACAGAAAAATCTCTTGAATTCACTGAAAATCATTCAATATTTCATAAAATCTCTCGCAATTCTTAGAAATCTTTTAAAATATCTTAAAATTCCTTGAAATTCCAGATTAGCATTTAAAATTCCTTAAAACCCCATAAAACTCTTACAAACTTTTTGAAATTTCCTAAAATTTCACGAAAACCTTAGAAATCGCTGAAATTCTTTGAAATCTTTCTAAATTCTTAGAAACCTCTCAAATTTTCTCCAAATTTCAAAATATTTAAAATTCCTTTTAAAATCGCTACAAAATTATGATTGAAAAGTTCTGAACGTTCAAATGAACGAATTTTTGTATTGATTGTATTTTGTAACTATAAAAACTTTTTAAATATTGATTCATTTATACATTGAAAATAATAAAGAATTAAATAAACTTGTAATCCTGATTGTCATCCTAAAATCCCTTAAAATTCGACGAAATATTTTTAAAATCCTAAAAATCTTTTGAATTTCGTAAAAAAACACTTAAAAAATCATCATGAAATCCTTAAAAATTTTACAAAATATTTTAAAAACAAGAAAAAAATCTCCTCAAAATCCTTAAAAAAATTTTAGAATCATTAATGTCTTGAAAATCTCTAAAAATTGATTAGAAATTTGATTAAATTCTTTGAAATCTTTAAAAATTCACTAAAATCTGTTAAAAATGAGAAAAATTTCTTGAAAACCATTGAAATTTATACGAAAACTTTCTAAATCCTTGTAAATTCTACAAAATCTTTTAAAAATTGTAACAATCTTTTGAAATCTCTCAATAAAATTCACTGATAAGTTTTACAATTCTTTGAATCACATAAATTTTAAAACTCATAAAAATCCCATGAAATCCGATTGAAATCTGATCAAACCTCTTAAATTTCGAAGATATTTCTTGAAATTTTTTAAAATTCTACGATAAACATTTAAAATCCCTTCATATCATTCAAAATCCATTTAAAGTATTAAAGATCTCGTCAAATTCCATGAAATCCTTACACTCAGAAAAAAAACTTTTATTTGAATAACTCAAATTTAAAATTTCTTTATATTAAAGAAAACTGTCTTTCTTTTAAAATAATTTTATTTGATTCAAACGAAGTTTCTTTGATACAAACAAAATTATGTTGAATTATTTTAATTTAAAGAAACTGTTCGTTTAATTAAAAAAAAATTTGTTTGAATCAAAGAAATGTTTCTTTGACCGTATATCAGTACTATGAATTATTTGATTTAAATAAAGTTTCTTTAATTCAAAGAAACTGTTTATTTCTGGGTGTAGAAATTCCATAAAATCATTTAAAAAACAGAAAAGTCTATCGAAATCCTTTAAAATTAGTAGAAATCTCGAAAAATGTAATAAAACCTGTAAAAATATTATTAAAATCTCTTGAATTTTCTTCAAATTCTTAAAATTGCATAAATTGCTTTAAAATTTCACGAAATATCCTAAAATCCCTTAAAATTCTACGATATCTTTTTAAAATCCTAAAACTCTTTTGAATTTCGTACAAGAACCCCTTAAAAATTGTCAAATTCCCTTCAAATGTCTAGCAAACCTCTTAAAATAAATTCCTTTCTAAAAAAAGTGCTTTCTCCCAAAAAATTTCTCAAAAATCTCGCATACACTTGGAAATCTGATTGGGCTTTCAATGGCTTGAAGTTGTAAGAAGGAATACAAAACAATCGCTGTTGGTTTACTAGTGAATTAAAAAAAATATTCCAGGTATTGCATTTTCGTAAAAGTGTTGGTGAGCCACGTGCGTGTTGGTTGGCGATGAGGTCGGGGGGTTGGGGGTGAGGAAAAGTTGGTGGTCGGGGGTTGCTGGGCCGGCAGTGGCGGTAACGCGATAAACGGATTAACGGCGAGCTAGAACCCGAGCTCGTGGGTTCGTGGGTTCGTGGGTTGAGTTCTGGGTGGCGTGGTGCAGGGCATCGGGGAAGGTTGCTGGGTTAGGGGGCGAAAAGGGGGAGGGTCGGTTAGGTCGAGGAATGTCACGGCATCGCACGTTGCCCGACACCCCACAACTCCCTTTGCACGGTACGCTGCCCGCATCAAAGCTTCACTCGGACGGATCCTCCGTCCTCGTCGCTTCTTTTTCTCTTCCTTTTTTCCAACGACCCACAGAAAACCCGTTCCAACATTTCCCATTCTCGATGCTCTCGCGGTTTTCCACCAAACGATAGTCAGTTGCGTCCCAGTCCCACTACTCGAGTTTTATCCACGTTTCTTGTAATTTCCGAGTTTCTCTGACGATTTTTGTTCTTTTTTTCTGTTTCGCATTATATTTTTGTGCCACTTGTGCAAGAATAAGGAAAATTATATGTTATAATTATAGTATGAAATTATCGTATGAAAAATATTTTATTGAGATGGAACAGCGAGAAAGATTGAGTTGACAATTTCCAAATGAGTTTATTTCCAATGGTTTACAGGGTGGCCACAAGATTCAATTTTTCAATTTCCCTGGCATTTCCCTGACTTTTCTCTGACTTTCAGACAAATTTCCCTGACAGAAAACTATTAAAAATGCGTACGAATTTTCGGTTATAATACTATTGACATTTTCCAAAATTTCGTATATCACTTTAAATCTTTTGAAATTTAAAATAACTTCATAAGATTTAAAACATTGGTAAAATTCTCTCGAATTTACAACAAATTCTGAAAAAATCTCTTAAAACTCAATGAAATTTCTTGAAATTCCTAGAAACATCTTTAAATATCTTAAAAATCCTCTACAATATTTCAAATTAATTGAAATCCTTTACTATTACTTTACAAAATTGATTACAAATCATAAAAATCTCCTGAATTTTTTTAAAATTTCTTAAAGTGTATCATTAAAATCGCTAAAAAAAACTCTTAAAAAAAATTTCACCAAGTCTTGTAAAAATCAAAAATGACTTGAGATTTTTTTAAATTCGATGAGGATTATTAAAATTCCATAAAATCATTTTTAAAATGTCAAAATTACTTAAAATTTTGACAAGCTTCTTAAAATCCTTTAGCATTCCACAAAAAACTTTAAAATTCCTTAAAATACGTAAATATCTATTAAAATTCTTGAAAACCTCATCAATTTCCTTAAACTTCTACAAAATCTTTTATAAATCATAAAAATTTTGTGAAATTCTTTAAAGTCTCATGAAAAAAATTTTAATTTCTTAAAATTACTTTAAAATAATTTGTAATCTAATTTTTATAACTTTTTTAAAAATATTTTAAACAACTAGAAAATTTGAGTAAATTACTTGAATTCTATTAAATTCTTTGTATATCCTTAAAAAAAGTCGTAAATTATTTGAATACTTACTAAATCCTTAGAATAGTTAAAACATTTTGAAATCGTTTAAAATCTATCGAAATTCCTTGAATTAATGCAATAATTAAAATTATTACTGTAAAATCCTTTTAAATTCCACGAAAATAGTAACAATTCCTTAAAATCCTTTATAATTCCACAAAAAACTTTTAAATCCCTTAAAATACGTAAAAAAAAACCTTTATAATATTTGAAAACTTTTCAAAAGTCCCTAAAATTCCTTAAAATTCCTTAAACTTCCTTCAAAATCTCTTAAAATTCCATGAATTCCTTTTAAAATTCAACTAAATCTTTTCAATATTATACAAATCTCTTGTACTCACTTAAAATTCCTAAAAATCTCGTAAAATCCTTTAAAATTATTGAAAATGTCTTGAAATCATTAGAAACCTAGAGAATCCCAGAGAATACCTGGAAATTATTTATAATCCTTCGAAATCTTTGGATACTTTTTAAAATTTGTTAAATAAATTATAAAAGTTATATTATATTTAATACGACAAAAATAACATAGCTAATATAAATGTCAATTTTTATTTTCCCTGACAACTACTCGCATTTCCCTGACTTTCCTGACATGTGGCCATCCTGGTTTATTTCCAACGGTTTATGGGATATTTCCTAACATTTCCAATAAATTACCAAAAGATTCAGGAACATTCCATGAAGTATTCGAGAAATTCTCGAAAATGCATTTTCCCAAACAATTTGGATGAATTTTGGTCTGGAAATATGATTTTTTGCAGAGTACATTATTTCGTGGAAGAAATAAGCGACGAGAGATTCGTAAGAAGAAAAGTAAAAAAGAATTAAAAGTATAAAAAGAGGAGTAAAAACGAATGCACGGAAGCAGAATACATACTCTAGTTTGCGGTAGCGTTTTTCAATACACTCGTGTTTCCGAATCGACATTGCCTTTTTCCCTTTTCTTCCGCTAGCCCTTATTTTTATTCGGAAATCCCACAGGGAGAGAACTGCGGATCTTTGAGTGGAGAATAGTCACATAGGTGGAGGGAATCGTATTGGTTTTTCGATTTTGATGCTACTCCCCGTGTGGAAATCGCCCGATTTGTTCCCGTTTGAAAATTAAGCTGGGCGTTGCTAGGGTTCTAACTAGAATATTCCGTTTCAAAAACAAAGGCAGTAATATAAAATAATAATGATAAAGAATAAAGATAAAGAATAAAAATTGGACTGAAGTTTCAGACGTCTCTTCGAACGATTTTTTGTCTTCAATTTGCCGAATTTGATAATAATCTTCATATTATTTTCCATGTTGTGATTTTCATAAATTTTAAGGGATTTTACCAGCTACTGCGGTTTTAATTGATTCTAAAGAAATTTATAACGATTTGGCGAGATTTCACTGGAATTTTTAAGTATTTAACTAGATTTCATGGGATTTTAAGTAATTTTAAAAGATTTAATGATATTTCGAGGAATTTTATTATAAGTATGTAATGTGAAGAACTTTTAAAGGATTTCAAAGGATTTTTAGATATTTTAAGCAATTTAATCAGATTTCATAAAATTTTGAATAATGTGAAGAAATTTCATTGGATTTTAAATAATTTTAAGGGATTTTACGATATTTTATATGAGAATTTTAAGTAATTTTAAGGACCTTTAAAAGGTTTAATGAATTTTACGAGATTTCATGGAATTTTAAGTAATTTAAAGGGATTTCAAGGGATATTGAGTAATTTAAAAAGATTTAACGTAAATTAAAGGAATTTTATTATTACAAGTTCTTATAATTAAAAGATTAAAAATTATAATTTATTTTGCATACTTCTGATTTTAAAATCCTTTGATTTTAAACTGTATAGAATCCTTTGTTTTGATAAAAAATTGTTTCTTATGTCAGGTTTTCAGTCTTATCTGGTGTTTTAATTTTAATTTATAAAACTTTCTTCTTTTTTTTCTTTACTCTAAAATGACACCAGTAAATAAAAAAAAGGTTCTGTTCCTTAGTTTCTATTTTTTTACATTATAAAAAAGAAAATTAATGCAAAAAATTCGTCAGAAAAGACGTCTGAAACTTCAGTCCAATAAAATCTATTCTAAAAAGATGATTGAGTCGAAGTCGAAATATCGTAACGCCTATTCCGCACTCGTGATTCGTCGTGTAAGTATCGATAGTGATTTTTGACAATCGATACTTGCTGAATCGTAAATATTCCACACGTGAGTTGAATTTGAAATTTTGTATTTGGTTTCGTTAATAATCATTTTGTCACGAGTCGAAACTCGAAATACATTGGAAATCTAGGAATGTTAACGGAATTTTATGGAATTATTAACGATTTCATGAGAGACAATGGGATTTTAAATGATATCGTAGAATTTTAAAGAATTTCAAGAAGTTTCTGGGAATTTTTAGAATCTTTCACGACTTTGTTCAGATTTCAATCGGACTTCAAGGTATTTTTATGACTTTTAAAATATGTATTTAATGGGATTTATACAAGGAAATTAAAAACTTTATAGGGAATTTTATTGAGGAATTTCAAAAGCTTTTTATGATTTTTAAAAGATTTTGAAGAATTTACAAAGATTTCTAATAATTTACATAAAAGTATTTCAAAAGATTTTAAGGGATTTTAAATCTGAAGGAATTTCAAGAGGTTTTCAGGAATTTTTAGAGATTTTCATGAATTTTAACGTGGATTTCAAGAGATTAATGATTTTGTATATTGTTATGTGCATCTTTGATGATGTTTAAGTGGTTTTTACGAAATTCAAGAGATTTTTAGGATATTAAAACGGTTTTGTAGAATTGTATGAGATTTTCAAAGAATTTCAGCGATTGCTAAGGTTTTCGTGAAATTTAGGGAGTTTCGAATGGTTTGTAACAGTTATATTGTGTTTTAAGGAATTTTAAATGTTATCCTGGAATTCTAAGGAATTTTAAGATATTTTAAAAGATTTCTAAGGTTCGCGGGTGATTTTATGGAATTTTCTGAGATTTCTAATAATTTTAAGTGATTTCTAGAAATTTTTCTGATAGTTAAATGATTTTGTGTGAATTTTAAAGAATCTCATGGAATTTGATAAGATTTCTATGTAATAGTTTTAAGGGATATAAAAGATATAGAAATTTTAAATCTTACCGTAAATTTTCAAACATTTTTCTGGGAATTTTAAGAGATTTTTATGAATTTTAACGTGGATTTCAGAAGATTTATGAGTTTGAAATATTTTCCTCGAATTTTGAAGAGTCTCATGGAATTTGAAGGTTTTTCTAATACTTTTAATAGATTTTAAAGGATAAAAAACGGATTTGAATTGTTATCATTGAATTTAAAAGAATCTCAAGAAGTTTCTGAACATTTTAAGAGATTTTCATGAATTTTAAGCGACTTCACAGGTTTTCAAAGATTTCTTGGAATTTTTAGATATTTTCACGAAGTTTAACATCAATTTTAAGAAATTAGAGAAATAAAATATAATAAATTATATAATATCTAAAAAAAAACGTAAATGCGTGAGCAGAACGCGCGTTCGTTTTTGTAAGAATAAAGATAAATAATAATAATAAAATATGACAGATTCAATCATTCATTCAGTTCATTCTGTTTACATTGAAGCTTCTGATTTATTCTGTCAGTGTAAAAGAAAATCCCCAGGGAAGAAATTGTAGAAAACTTTGATAAACCTTTTCCCCTTCAAGGTAGCAAGTTCCAATAATTACAAACTGCTGTTCCTTAGCAAAGTTCTTGAATATCAGATGGATGAACTGAAAACTTATTTGACAAGTAGGATTAAGGAGGCGGAAGTAAAAGTTGAAAAATTGGGGAATTTTGAAAAGCACTGGGGACATGTTCAGCACCTGTGCGAGTGTAAATGAAGGTGGTGGGCTCCGGTTTGTTGAACTGTGTTGGGTACCAGGGGTTTAGGGAACGATCTAGCTATGGTACGTTGTATGCTGGTGCGCATTAATCATCCCCAGAATGCCATGACCAGTTCGTCCCCGCGCCCGACCTCCACGTCCCAAACCACTGGTACTCGCGTCAGTGGTGCTCAATCATCCGTTTCGTGTCGCGGAAACTCGAAAACCGGTGGTCGGCTCGAGTAAATCTTTGCGCTCCGGATGCTGGGACCCGGACTACACCGAAAACATACGCGAGATGCAGAACACGGGGGAAAACTCGTGTAACTTTGCCAAACTCAGCTGCTGACATTATAAAGCACACCATAAAGTTGAACCCCACTAGATATAGGTAGATATAATCCGAGGTCTTATCATCTACGAAAATCGAGAAGAAAATAGTATCCTATCTTAAAAAAGTGGTGTCACGAAATGTCTCGAAAATCTCGTATACATTGTTCATTGTTGCAAACTTGATTGACTTCTCAAGCAAAAAAGAGAATGGCTGAATTTACCATTTATAATAATTAAGATGCGCTCTGAACGCATTTTTCTTGGAATTTAGTCAGTTTTCCTATTTGAAATTGTAACTTTTACAACAAAAATAGCAGGGTTTACAATTTTCTTAGCACAAATTACAATCTGAAATAGTACAATTGACTAAATTCCCGGAAAAATGCGTTCAGAGCGCATCTTAAATTTTTAATAAATTATATACCACACAGAAAAAACAAGGACTGAAAGTGTTTACAGCTGAAATCAGTTTTTAGGCTGAATTTCAGTCTTAAGTCACTTTTTAGTCTTGTTTTAAAACTAAGAAATCTAAAAACAAGACTTCTTAGTCTTAAAACAAGACTAAAAACTGACTTGATTTGATGGTCTTTTAAAATCTCTTAAGATGTTCTTATGAACCTCTTGAAATTAGTAAATTGGTGAAAATATCTAAAAATTCTTAGAAATCATCAAAAAATTGCACAGAATCCTGAAAAATTCTACAAAATTTTTTGAAATGCAGAAAAATATCTTGAAATTTCTGAAAATTGTTAGAAATCAGATAAAATACTATGAAAACCTTTAAAATTTCACAAATTCTTAATAAAATACATCAAAAACTCTTAAATTCTTTTAAATGTCTTAAAATCCCTTAAATTTCATGAAATCCTTAAAAATCCACAAAATCTTTTAAAAATCGGTAAAACCTCTTGAAATTCCTACAACTTTAAAAATTTTTATGAATTCTACGAAATCTTTTGAGCCATACAAATCGTTTGAAATCCCTGAATAAAATTACGCAACAAACTATAAAATCCTTTTAAATCGATATAGTATTTTAAAAGATAGAAAAATCTCCTAAATATGTATACGATAATATTCCCTTTCTATCCTTTATATATCCTTTAAAATTTATTATATATATATAT
>UCOH01005918.1:0-16851 GCA_900474275.1 Synergus japonicus
CTTTTATGTTTGTTTCAGGAGTGCTTTCCGAAACTCACCACGATGCCTCCACCGGTCAATTATTAACGCAAAATGCGTTTTCTATATCACTAGGAAACGCGTTAGGAAACGCAAAAGATTGGGGAGGTGCAAGAATTAAAAAGGGATGTAAGCAAAGAAACAGTAAAAATAGTGACGAGGAAAGAAACAATGAAGAATCTGAAGAAGTCGAAGATCTGATTTGGAACTAAAGATTTTTTTCCTTAATAAATTGTTCACAATTGGTTTTGGAAATAAATTTTTATTAGTAATTTATATTGGCCTTATTTTTTTTTTAAATCCCATATTTAAAATTTATTCATACAGCCCGACCAGAATCCGATCGAATAGCCCAGTCAAAAACCGGTCGGATCCCGACCGGGTTACCCTGTTTGTATCCGGGATCCGATCGGGTAACCTGGCCGGGATCCGGCCAGCGCAGCGTGACGAAACCTCCCAGAATCCGACCGGGTAGCCTGGCCAGATTCCGGATACAAGCAGGGCACCCCGGCCGGAATCCGGCCAGAACCCGGTCATAATTTCTACACGGGATATTGGCACCATCAATATCTCAAAACGTGCCAAAGCATTCTTCAAAATATTGAATTAAAAAATTTTTATGTTCATTTAGAATTTGATTAAAAAATTTATTTTTCAACAATAACTTCTTAAATAATTAAAATTCAAAGCTTGTGTAAAGGAAAGAAAGATTCCTTGCGTCGAGACGTGTCGATTGACCTGAAGGATCTTTTTAATTGAATATTAATGAAATTATGATTATTCGTAATTTTGAAAATTTTTCTTTTTTCATATAAAAACACTAATGCTACTCCTACACGTCGATCGATTCGTCTCGACGCAAGGAGTCTATGAATAATGTGGTCGAAAGATTCTTTGTTTCGAGAAATGAGCACAAAAAAATATAAATATAGTTAAGGGGTTATTCTACTTTATACGTTAAAAAAAGATATTTTTTAACATTTTTTTTGAGTATGTCATGAAAGATATAGATATAAATATTTTTAGGTATGATAAAACCTGTCTTAAAATACGTAAAAAAAATTGTTTTTTATTTATTTTATTGTATTGTTATTGTTTTAAATGCGTTTTTCTCAAAATACCGTTTTTAAAACGGTACCAAGGATTTTATGAAAACTATTCGGTCGATCCTTATGAAATTTAAACCACACATTCTACACACATTGAACTAGATCTGTAACCCCTAATATATTAAAATATAACATTTTTACTGATTGTTTAAATAAAAAAACACTGAAAAAAATGAATTTTTTTTTCTTTTTTTCGATTTTTGTCCGCCATTTTGTTATTTTTTCATAAATAATAATTATTAGAGGTTACAGACCTAGTATTTGTCATACTGAATCTTATCCACGTTGATTTTTATTTTAAGCTAGCCATTACCGAGATTTCTCCGGTACCGTTTTCCCTTTTGATTTTGAGAAGCCTACGCACGGACATTATTTTTAATATAAACATGGAATAAAGTTTATAAACAAACAATTTTTTAAAGTAGTTTAAGAAATATTCTATCATATCAAAAAAATATTTATTTCCATAACTTTCATGATATACTAAAAAAAATGTTCAAAAATTTTTTTTTTAGCGTTTAAAGTAGAATAACCCCTTCAATGCATCACCCGAGATTAAATTCACAGCTAGTTTTTAATACGATGATTAGGGACCGTATTTAAATTACGTAACGCATTTTAAGCCCACTTTAAAAATCCCCTTCCCCCCGTAACAATCCGTAACAAAATATATTTACATGCTTTGCAGGTAAAAACTTCTACGTATATATAAAAATTCATAAATCGAATCTATGTTAAGAAATTATTCTTGGAGATATTTGATTAATTTGCGAATTTCCAAAAATTACGTACATGACTTAAATACCTCCCCCCCCTCCCTTCCCATTATAACAAATCGTAACAGAATATCTTGACCTCTCCCTCCCTTTGAGCTGTTACGTAATTTAAGTACGGTCCCTTACGTTCTTTTACTAAATGAGCTTGAATTTTGGTGCCTAAATGAAAGACTGATGAAAATATAAATAAAAAGGTGTGGCACGATCAATCATTCCTTACGTCTGCTTTGATGTTCGTCTACTTGGGAATTGGCATGAACTGATTTGAATCTGTACTCCTATTCCGGATTAATCTTATTCAATGACAACAAATGTGGAGATAAATAATAATTAATAAGAACTTGCTATATGTACCTGAGAAAAATGAGACTTTGATGACGTATTAAAAATTAAATCTCCAATCATGGTATTCAATTATTCTGCCCATGGGAAAAAACTCGTTCTACGATTATTGGTTCCATTTATTTTTTACGCAATATACGTATAACTCCATGTTTAGTGATACTACAATCTTTATAAACCGCTATCAATTTTTTGAATTTTCCTACACGCGAATATCCACGAAAAATGTAATTTTATGGCTTCAGATGAGGATTTTGCTTTTTTTGCATAGCTTAGCAGGGGGAAACTATTCATGTTATATTTTACATATGTAATTCTATATTTTTTAATTAAGTATTTACCATATATTTCAAGTATTATCATCGAAAAAGATCTAACTTAAAAAAAAATAAACATAAAGGAAAAACTTGATTTTGCTTGAATGTGATGTTGCAAAATTTTGCAAGTCACAAACTTAGCTTATGTCAAATTAAATTTATTTTATTTTATTTTACTTACTGATTATGCTATTTTGTCTCATTTTCATGTACCTACTGTCGTATATGTATATGATGTATACTAACATCGTTTTGGAAATAATTGATTATATTTTTGAATATCTGGAATTAACCTACTTCCCGTGTGGAAATGTGCCCAATTTAGTCCAGTTAATAAGTGGGCGCCAACTTGGACCCACTTGGGCGTCCCGACTAAGAAAAATGAAATTAATTAAAGTACTATATTAATTATACGATAGGCGGAACGCAATCTCCTAAAAATATTGCAATTTTTTCAGTTATTTCGGATTCGTAGCACATTCATTATATATTTGTATAGTTTTTTTGCAAATCTGTAATTATTCCTAAAAATTTCTTGTAATATTATAGTAATATTATCGCGACTTTGTTTTTTACTTAAAAATTAAAATAGTAAACACCTATTCACTAAGTCTAAAACGAATGTGATTTTAACAACAAACAGCAATATTCATATTAAGTTGCATAGAATTTAGGATTAGTTGACAAATTAAAAAAACAAACTATTTTGTATCTTCATGCATTAAATAAATAATACATATTGTCTTCAATGCTTAATAAGTAATTAACAGCAAAATTAATTGTCATTTAAAATGAATATACATAATAAATTTTTGTTGAATGAATGTTTAGAAAAAATTTTAAAAGGGGTGGGAAATCATTGTGTATCCTCGGATTGAGTATATACCCTGGAAAAAATCTGGAACCACCATGTCGAGAGCTTAGGGTAATGGATAGGGCGCTGGACTCGCGTTCTGTAGGTCATGCATTCGATTCCCCCCGCGTGCGTGCGAAATTTTATTTCTTATATATGCGTTAAATTTTAAAAATAACGATTAGTTATAAGAATATCAATAATATAACTGCGAAGAAATCGTGTTCTTAATTAATAATTGTTTTTTAAGACATTTTTTCCCTATTATGGGGTTTAGTTGGGACGAACGTTACAACCCAAAATAGGCCCCACTTAGAAATTCCAATTAGGCCCCAGTTGGGACTTGGGCAAACTATCTGAAACACAGTCTGACCCCAGTCGATGTTTCCACACGGGTTATTCGACCTATCTTATAATATGGCTCATTCCAAATAAAAGGTCACTTTCATTTCCCCCTGCCAAGAAACATATTTTTACTATTTTTTTTATGTAACTTTTGTGATTATTATATTAAAATGAAATATTATCTACTAATATTCAAACTTATGAATGTTGAAAATCAATTTAGAACTGAATGGCAGACCTAAAAGCAAGCAAAATGTCCATTACTATCCCTGTCCCTAGGGCACTTACGATATGTTACTTGTAATCTATATTCAATTTTTCTTCAGTTATACTATACAAAATAAATTTGTAATTAAAATATAAGCCTAGTAATTTGATATTCATTCATTACTAGCAGTAAACGATACCACTAGATATTTTTAATTGTGGAAACGTCAATTCTATAGCAAGGCAGAAAAAAAATCAAAGGTTTGTTGTGCAACGGGTGTCCACTACTGTCCCACTTGCAAAATTGTAAGAAAATATTTAAATTATATTATAAACGTACGATTATTTATTATTTTCAATTCACTTATGAATGCAACTAGCCGCGATATTTTAAACCTATCCTTTTCGTAAGAAGAAGCAAGCAAGTGCAAAATGTTCACTACTGTCCCCAAAATACATTTATACTCTTTCATCGTATTCTACGTGCAGTTAGATTAAATTTGAATCTTAATTTGTTTATAGACTAACCAAAATGAAAAGTTAAATGCTCTGAAAAGAAAGATAGAAGTCAATCGGCAAGTTGCTCAGGAAACTCG
The DNA here is from genome assembly GCA_900474275.1 of Synergus japonicus. Taxonomy (NCBI): domain Eukaryota; kingdom Metazoa; phylum Arthropoda; class Insecta; order Hymenoptera; family Cynipidae; genus Synergus; species Synergus japonicus. The sequence continues at coordinate 4,564 of UCOH01005918.1, forward strand.
ATAAGTTATTAAAATAATTTAAATATTTTATAAAAATCAAAAATGATAATTTTAAACTTATTACTTACTATGATATTGTATTAAGAATAAATAACTTTTATATTGCATATAAAAATTATGCATTATTACGAAATGTGATATTTTATGTGAAGTTTTTAGATAATTCTTTAGAATTATCATTTACTTATGTTTTTCTCCTTATTTTGTGTTGTCCTTATTATGTGTTTTTATTGATTTTGTTTGTGATTTTTAGAATTGAGTTTCGTATAATTTATGTTCCTTATTTTTTATAAATCTTGTCCCATTATTTAATATTTTATTTTATGTCTCTCCAAAATTAGAAACTAATTCTGAATTTTTTATCGAATAAATTTGTAAATTGTTAACTTGTATTTCCAGTTTTCATTATTTGAAATATAGGTTAGGCTGTAATTATCCGTCCCATCCCCGTCTTACAAAGTCGTCACTAAAACCGATTTAAGAAGTAATCTTTTTAAAAGATTATAATCTTAGTGAAATAGATAAATATTTTGAGGTTACATGACAGAAAAATTTTTAATTATTAAAAGCTGAATAGCAACATCACGGGGCTCAATTAAATTGTCTAAAAGAGATGCATTTTATATAGACATATTTCAACTTTATTTATATTTTCGGTCTAAATTTAACTGAGTTAATGGGTATAGCGTCAGTCTGTAAAAAAGTAGGAATTGCTGATTTTTTTAGGAATTAATATTCTGATGGGAGTAAAAAAGTCTCCTTCATATCGGGATTACTAGTCTATTAATTCTCAACTAAATGATCCCTACATAATTTCGTTGATGTCAGTCAGACGTTTCGGATTTTTACCTGGCAATTTACATATTACTGATAACAGTATAGTAATGAACCGAAAAAGGGTGAACCAACATATGATAAATTATACAAATTGCGACCACTTCTGAATAAATTGAATCAATTTCAAGAAGTGTTGGAAACCAAGTAAATATCAAAGTGTAGACGAATCAATGATAAAATTCAAAGGTCGCAATAGCATAAAATAATTGGGAACAAGAATTGTAAAAGATCTTACCCGAGAGTTAGTATAGGTAGCAATCACAATGTATATTTTGATAATTTTTTCACAGGTACGGCTTTAATAATATCCTTGAAAAAGGATAAAATTTTAGCTTGTGATACTGTACGTCAGAACCGTTCTAAATTGCCGAAAAGTTATATACCTGATAAGAAGATGCATCAAGGGCAAAGCGATTTTAGAGCATCAAATACAGGCATTCGTTTGATCAAATGGATGGACAAAAAGGCTGTTTACTTTTTGTTTAATTATCATGATGCTTGTGAAACAGTGTTTGTAAACCGTAGACAAAAAGATGGTACACTGAAACCAGTCAGTTGTCCTATAATGGCTTTTGATTATAACGTGCATATGGATTATGTTGAAAAAGCTGACCACCTCTTGTCAACATACAAAGTTGACTGTAAGTCCAAGAAATGGTGGCTCAGAATACTATTCTATTTCTTAGATGTCAGTGTAGGGGAGAGTGGCCCAAAGCGGGTACATCGCCCAAAGCGGGTAGGCATCCGTATGCTGCTGCGTTGCGCGCATCGGCTAATGTATATGTGCGTCGTGAGGACCCGAACCCTCCCGAGTTTCAATCAGTCCTAAAGGTTCACCGGCTTAGCAACATAGCTTAACGAAACACAAAATAAAATAATTGGGGAATTTGTTAAAAAAACTGAAAACCAGCTTATTATATTTATTGCCAATATTACTACATTATTTTGATACTATCCAACTATAAAATTCCATGGTAATTCCGGGTTTTTTTATTTATCTATTTGAGGTTATCGTTCTTCCAGTAAAAATGTGCTTTCGGGCAAAGCGGGTAGGGCAAAACGGGTTTTTTAAAGTATTTTTAATTTTTGAAAATAAACACTTAATATGAATAAATTAACGTCATACTCATTTTTTGCTTTAAAGTTTAAGATCTAGAAAATAAACCGATAATGTTTATGATTAAAGCCAAAAACTATTATTTTTGATTATTTATCGTTAACCTACTCGCTTTAAGCCACTCTCCCCTAGTCAATGCTTTCATTTTGCATGGACAGAAGGGCTTGGAATCATCTTTGACTTCTAAAGAATTTAGATTACATTTGCTAGAAGAACCAGTCTTTAAGAAACTACCTAATTGAAAAGGCTGAAACTTCAACTTACGCAAGTCTCTTAGAAGGTGAAACTACATCCACAAATTATGTTCTTAAAAATTCTACAGCTATTAAAAATAGTCAACATTTAAAAAACAGAACAGTAAATAAAAGATGTAAAATACAAAAAACAATTGTATAAAAAATAGAAAAGATTCAAGAAAAAAAAAAAAAGAAGAAGAAACTAGTAGTTTACCACGTTCAAGTTGTTAGTTCTGATTAATACTAAGAGTAAGCTGGAATTAGCTGAAAATGTTTTTTGAGAACCGATGTCTCTGCAGTAACAATTTGACTTCAGATTCGTTATCAAAGGTTAAAACAAATGCAGGTTTTTTAAATTAAGATTAATGATTAAATTATTAATTAAATTAATTAATTAATTATTAATTTTTGTCTTTTAATTCAAGGTTTATTTCATTTTTTTAATGATTAAATTTTTTTTTTAACAAATGCGCCAAATCGAAATAATTTAATGTGATAATCATTAATTTCATTAAAACTTTTAATAAGGCTGATAAAATAAATCAAAAATGGTTCTATGAAGGTCATTTTTAACGATAATTATAAAAATCTTATTTAATTATTATTTAATTCATATATAATTATTATTCTTTAAATTATTATTGATAATAAAAAAGGTAAGATTCCGGGTTCACACTGTACTGCAAAGGATTAAAATTGGCTTGAGAAGAAATCCTTTAACACACGGAAAAAAGGTTAGGAGAACATTTAAAACATTTAATTTCAATTAACTGTCATTATAAAAAAAGAACCTTTTAAGTTATACTTGTCTTAATATTTAAAGTATTTACTCGGCAGATACCCGCTTTGCCCTACCCGCTTTGCCCGAAAGTATTAATGATTAAATTAATTAATTATTAATTTAATACATTTTTTAAACCTTTAAAACCCCTGGGTAACAAGTTTTACGGAAATACAACCACTTTTTTCTTTACATTTTACAATGCTTCAAATACTATATTAATAAGACTTTTTTGTTAATACATAAAAAACATTGAATCTAGAGAAAAAAGTTGATAATAAAAAAGGTAGGATATTAGTAACTAGATGCGGCAAAGATTTTGAGACTCCACATCACGGTAGTTGGCGCTACTTGTTCCAAATTGTGACGACCCGATCTCAGGGCCGTCTATTTGTTTGTATTTGAACTATTTGAAAAGGCGCGAATTATTTTAAATGTTGACTCTATCGGTTGGCTTAAAAAGATAAGTTCGGAAAGTTCGCAATGTAAAGTGAAACTCCAAAATTTTGGTTGAAGACTGTATTTTATTAACAAAATAAGTAGATTGATAAATGAAAATACTGCGTACTTGAGCTTTTGTCGAACTTGGGAGAGAACGGACTGCCCAAGTCAAGAGCCAAAAAGAATCTGTTTCTGCAACTTAAAACTAGAAGACAGTCAGATGGGTAACAGTTACGAAATAGAGGGAGATTTACAAATTTTTGAAGAGGTGGAAGGACTCATCACAAAATGAGGACCTACATATATATACAATATATATAGCAATTATACTTGTGGTGCGTGGCAAAGATGCGCGATAGCCTTTTATTTTTGATGGCGCGAAGGTCGAAGTTTTTGAAATTCACAGTATATATTTATACAATTTAATTAAATTAAATTAATTAAATAACTAATTATTTCTTAAATTAATTAATTAGTTTTTATAATTAATTAAACAACTTATTTAAAATAAAACAACTTTCTGCAATTTGAGAATTTAATCCATTTTATTAATTCTGTGAATTAAAAAATATGTAGGGTATTTAATAATTTGTTATTTTTATAATTCTTTAACTGTAAATTCTGAAATTTGAAAAATCGTTAAATTTGGAGTTTGGAAACTTGAAAACTTGGACACTTATAATTCTTTATTACTAATTTATTCGTCAATTTTGTCAATTCGTGTATAGAATGTATCTATTTTTTCGGTGTTCTTGATTAGTTTCTGGATTCAAGAAAATAAATATAGAATTCATTAAATGATAAAAACTAAAAATATATATCGAATTATAAGTACCAGAATTTTTAAACTTCTGAAGTTGAAATTTAATAAAATAAAAAATTTTGAAATTGTAAAATTAATAAATTATTTGTAGGTAAATTAATTAGCCGAACAATGTAATAATTTTAATTATTAATTAAACGATTTTATAAATCGTTCAATTTGGATTTCAGCAATCTGAAAATTCAGGAACTTGTAATTCGTCATTATTAATTTAGTCGTAAATAAATTTGTCAATTCTTGTAATTGGTATTTATTACATTCTCATCAGAGAGAATGTATTAGATTTGTGTAAAATTTGACCCCCCTAGTTTTCATCAAATGTCCACGTTTTGGGACCCCCTGAACCCGAAAAACATGTTTTTACGAATGTGTCTGTCTGTCTGTCTGTAGATTTTAGTTTGTTAGCACGATAACTTTCGAAAGAATTGACCTATTGGATTGTTCTTTTAGTGTCCTAAAATGAAGGTCAAGTTCGTTAGCCAGCCATTTTGGATAAAAATTTAAGAAACTGGAGCATTTTGAAAATTTTTGAAACCACTTTTTTTTTAATTTAAAAATTCTAATGACGGATGTTCGTAGTACTCAAAAAGACGAACAATTTTTCTTAATGACTTTTTTGGATAAAAAAAAAATTTAAAGACATAACATTTTGAAAATTCAAAAAAATGAAATAAACCTTGAATTAGAAGACAAACAACGCACGATATTAAAAAAAGTCTAAAGATGAAAAATGTTTCTTTTTGAACACTCTATAGGATAGGCATAATAACTTTTTGAATTTCCTTAAAAAATGTAAAATTCAAATTTTGAGCCAAATAACGCGAGATACGGAGAAAATGATAAGAAATATAATTATTGGCCTTAAAAAGATCTACAAGTTCCCCTTGAACCATTTTTCAACAGGATGAGTAGTTTTCGTTTTAATCATGAAAAATATTGTTAAACAAAGCCGAGCGCGAAGCGCGAGGTTTAAATGAAATATCAAGCGCGAAGCGCGAGTGCCCTGATGAGAATGTGCTCCTTAAGGTCGATAGAACCTTAAGTAAATTAGCTTTCGTTTGCATTCCATTTCATTTTGTAGTAATTTAAAAACAAATAGGTGCAAACTTCGCGAAGCGCGCAAGCGTCCGCAAGGGCGCTAGCGCCGCGAAATTTAGAAATTTGGCACTTATAGTGAATTAATTGAAATATTGAAATTGATTTTTGTTTTTCATTGAATAAAATTTCAGAATTCACTAACAAATTATTTTTAAACTATTATTATTACTATTGGCTATCGCATTTGTTTTAGGACAATTTTTTACCTTAAACATATATTTTCAAGGGAAAGAAAGATCATTGAAATATTATTTCGTATTTCGCAATTTTAAATTCTGAAGTTTCGTATAATTATGCGTAAAATTCGTAAAATTCCCGAAAAAATTGTCGAATTAAATATAAATCTCAACATTACAAAATTTCGAAGAGAAAAATTGCTGCATTTTTATAATATGATGAATTGCCGAAATTGAATTTAAAAAAAAAATGTTTAGATTCGATATATATTTTTTCGGTATTTCTGTTTAATCTCAAAATGCCTAATTTCAAAGTTTTAATCTATCAGATAAAATTTGTTCTCAGTTTTAAAAGATTGACGGTGAAAATTTTGGGACTACTAAAAAATGCAAAAAAAAAAATACCGAATATAAAAAATATTGATGAACAATCATCCAGAAAATATAAATTGACGAATTATTTCATTTTCCGAAACTCTTAAGTTTTTTAAATTTATATTCGGAAAAATTTTTAATTGCAGAAAAATAAAAACTTCCAATTATAAATTTCAGTATTTTTAAATTTGAAATACATGAAATTTTACAGCCAGGACATTTAAAAAATGACGAATTATTAAATTCCGGATATATATTTTAATTATAATAATATAGTAAATTAATCATGAAATATTTGATAATTTAGCAAATATATAGATATGGTACATATATTAAATTTTCGTCAATTTGTGAATTTTGTATTTACTTTTTTAGTACTAATAATTTATTAATTTATATTAATCGCTCTCGGATTCATAGCTATAGTCTGAAGACTCTGGAGAGCCCGCAAGCCTTTTGGGTTTTGGCTCGCTAAGTTCTTAGCAAAAATCTAATGACTCACATTCACATCAGATTTGACGCGGTTTCCATGGAAACAATGAAAAGATAGAGGGCAGCACCTCGACATAGGCTGAAATGCAATCCCCACCTAAAAGTGTCCCCACTCCTGGCCTATGCCGCATCTAGGTACTAATATCTTTGCAGTTGCATTATTATGGGTGAATGGTTCTCCCACAAAAGTGAACTGCTCTCCCGTTGGATGAGTAAGCAGCCCGTAGTATGCGTCGGTTAGCCTAAACACCAATTGGGACATCAGTTACCCTAACCTTTTTTCCGTGCAGCTAAAGGATTGTCGTTTCAAATACTATCCTTTTACTGTTAAAATATTTTCTTTGATGGGGACATTAAAACTAAAACAATGTACAACCAATAATGTACAGTGTTCGTCATGTATACCTTAAAATTTTTCATATTCGCATCTCACTAAATCAAATTTGAAACAAACGAGAATGAGTGAGAGACATGTGTTAAAGCATACATGAAGAACCTGACGAACTCTGTACAGGCGCGCTTCATCTGCTAACCTACAAATGCAATCTTTTAATAGTTAAAAAATTCCTTTTCATAGTCAAAAGAAATCGTTTGCCGGTAAAACTATTTTCATAACATCAAAATTGAAAATTCAACTTTCGATGCCTTCATAGCGCGTTGAACGTAGCAGTTTCAACCCTAGGGTTGAAACATGGGTAGAAGCGACAATTTCACTCGTGTGATATCTAACCTTGTTACGCCCGGGCAGCTAACTTCACACTTGTGAAATTGTCTTTTAACGGTGAAACGATTCCGTTGAATATATTGAATACCGTTGGCCATATTGAAAAATATAAGATATGATCTTATCATACAGAGATAAAGCTTGAAGCAAAGTGTGAAAACACAATAAATGATTTATAACTAGTCAGTCTTGCGTATCAATACGAGATGCATATCTTTCCTTCCTATCAGAAGCTCTGTAATCCTATTGGATTATTTTCAACAAAAAAAAAATATTTTATTTCATAACAATTTTCTGTTTCAATAGTTTTACTTCAAGACCTAAACATCAGAAATTGCTGCGATGTTACATAATACATTTTTTTAATCGAAGAAAAGATACACTGAGAAACTTTTTTTTATTGAATAAATAATAAAAATGAATGAGAGATTAGGATAATGAATTTTAAATTTCGTTCGAAAATTCACAAATTTGTATGAATATCAATCCGACTTATTTTATTGCTTTTTTAAATATAAACTATGTCGTTTTTGTAAATCGAAATGATGTGTTTTAATCATCTTTAAACTTTTAATAAATAATTAATTGTAATAATTAATAATAACTAATTGTGAATAAATCTGTAAATAAACTACTTTGATCAATTTCCTATTATTTAAGAATGCGGATTCACATAAGAGCCTCACCGATTTTGTATATTGTCCATTTTTTCAATGTGCATTCATTAATTTAGGGTAATAGTAATAAAAAAACAACGTCTCAACGTGCATTCTTTTATTATAATTTTAGTAATGATAAAAGACAATTTTTATTCTTTATTGTACCATCATTCTAAATAAAAGGATCCTTCATTTTAAATACAAAAAATTAAAATTTTTGGAAATTTATTTATTTTAAAATATTATATAATTACAATTTTAATATATTAAGTTACATTATTCATGTATTTAAAACTTATTTTTTTGCATTAAATTAATTTCCCACAGCACCAAAATTCGTATTTTACCGCCTCGCTTAAACTTTTTGTAGGTTAGGATTTAGAAAATTCAACATATTTCAACGTTTTAAATTTTATTTTTAATATTTCCCACTTGCAAAGTATAAAGAAAGTTGTTTCGGTAAAATTTTAAACAAATTTCTTATTCTGGAGCATTCCAATTATGGAAAATAAGATTTCACCGATAACGGTGAAATTTCATGAACTCGGTCAGGTGACGGAGTCGGTTGCCGTCACATTCGATCACTGCCCATCCCTAGTTTCACCAAAATTGTTGCTGAATGTTATTTTTGAATAGTTAATACATCATTTAAGCGAATAAAAAAATTTTGAAAAAAAAAATTTCCTGAGTCATGTACCGCCTTGAGCATCCTTTCCATGTATTCTAAAAATAATATTAATTTTTCCGACTGAAAATCACTATAATAAGTTTTAATACGCAAACTCTGTTTTTCCTATTCCGGAAGGATATTATACTAAATTTTCATTCATATTTATCATTTATTCTAACAAAAGGTCTCTCAGTGTATAATAGACATCAAGACATTTATAAATATTAAATGTTGGATTTCCTATCAATCAAACTATTTAAGTTAAATATTTAATAAGATAAAGGTGGTAACAGAAATTTAATATTTATATATTCAAATACATTGGGGATAGAGTTTAAATGTAGTATTTGTCCACCATATCTTTAAAGGTTCCTCTCATCATAGTAGCATACAAGTCGTTAGATTCTAAAGTCTTTGTCAAAGTCTTGAGATATTCAATATCATGAAAAATCCTTGGAGATTCTCCTTCTTTTCTTGTAAAAAGATGAAGAGCAATGAGCGCCATAGTAGCACCAAAATTTGCGAATTGGTTCATTTGTTCCAATAACTTTTCAAATGGAAATAGGTTTTCAACATCCGAGCCAAGTTCTCTTAAACATTTTGATAAAGAATTGTGGTATTGATACAACAATTCATTGTAATGTTTTCTTCTCATATCTGGTATACAGCAAGTAAATAACACGTAAGAAATATCCGTTGCAGGAGAAGCATATCGATGCAGTTGAAAGTCCACAATGAAGAGGTCTTCCGGTTCTCCATCCTTTTAAAGATTAAAGATTCAATTTTAGACCAAGTTAAAAGTTTAAGTATGATTATATTGAAGTTCTTTTTTTTCACTTACACTATTGTACTTGAATAACATATTATTTGTCCAAAAATCACCGTGATTCAAAACTGCGTAAGGTTCCGCGTTTCTTCCATCTATTGAAAAATTGATCAGTTTCTGCAAATTTTCTTTGAACTGAAGAACACGTTCAACGTAATGTTGTCCTTCACCTTCAATAGCCTGCAAAAATTATTTCGAGTTAATAATCAATCACAGAAATATTTCATTGATTCAAACACATTTTTTTTTGAATTAAACAAACAGTTTCTTTAAATTAAAATAATTCAAAATAATTTTGTTTCAATCAAAGAAACTTCGTTTGAATCAAACAAAATTATTTTAAAAGAAAGAAAGTTTTCTTTAATATAAAGAAATTTTAAATTTGAGTTATTAAAATAACAGTTTTCATTTAAAACAAGTTTTTTTTCTGAGTATGCATGATACTAAAAATTAATAGTGCTATTAAGGGGTTAGTACCAAAGAACATTTTTGAAAAATTGATTTTCTAAAAAGTGCAAATTCTTATAATAAATATATGTAGAATTTATTGTTGGATAAATCGTTATTTTGGTCGTAAATATCGAGAACAGATCGAAAAACGCAAAACAACATAAGCATCTCGAACGCGTCGAACGTGCACTTGGCGCGCGTTTGAAGCAAATGACCTTGAAAATTGAACTCAAAGTCAAAATTGATAGTACAATTAAATGGCTCTCTCAATCCTGGTCAATTTATGTCTAAACCATTTTTTCGTAAATAAAATAAGTTAGAAGATACATGTAGATTAAAATGGATCACCCTGTATTTTAGATAAAAAACTAAAAGCGTTTTTCTCGAAACAACGTTTTTCGACCTGGCGTGCATAATTCCGAAAAAACATGTGTCGCTATCGGATGAACCAGAATAATAATTATTGATTAATATCTAGCCTTTTTTAAAACAATTTACGGTTAAAAAAAGGTGAAAAATCTTCAAATCGACCATTTTGTATTTATTTTTTTTCGGATTTCAATTATTCTGGTTCATACGATAGCGACACATGTGTAGAACAACATATCCAAATTTCAGCCCGATCGGTCCAATAGTTTTCTCTGAATCATGCACGCGAGTTTTTAAAATGGATAACTTCCGGCAGTCATACCAGCCAGATTTATTATTAAAAAAAAAAAATTTTGTAAAGTGTTTTATATCTATAATCATGTGTGAAAAGTTAGGATTTGTAATATAAATTTTAATCTGATAAAAAAATTCTTTAAAAAATAGGTGAAAACTTTGGTACTAACCCCTTAATTAATTGTCGAATCTTTCTCGCAATTAGACAGTATTAAGATTGATTTATTAAAATATACTGTTGAAAAAATAATCTCTACCTTTATGGCAACATCACAAATTATGTCATAATTTTCTGCAAAAATGTTAGATTTTGTGAAAAATGGCTCTTTTGTTGACCTTATATTTTCAAAGATAGCAGGTTTCTGATCTCGCAGAGCAAAACTGTATGCATGAAATCTGCCCAAATGATGAAGAGCCAAAAAGGCGTGACTATAATCCAGCATTATTGACTTTTTCATGGAGAAGCCGTAACAGCTTAAATCTTCTAAGATAAGAACCTAGAAAAATTTTTGTTACATGATATTTTTATTGTATAATTATTAATATTGGAAGTATATTTAACGGGTTCTCACTGAAATTAAACTGATTAGAATTTAGAAAGTAACAAAAAATTACGAAAGACGTATACAATATACATACCTCCTCGTAATCCTCTTTAGATCCATTATAATATTTTGCTATATCATTAATATTTCGATTATGTTCTCTAAGAAAATGAGAAAAAATCGGTAATTTCTCTTCATAGAAGTTAATTTCATGAAGATAAAGACGACTTACTCCAAGCGCATCTCTTAATTTTTTATCTTTCGGAGAGCATTTAATAATCAAGTTATATTTTTTAATAGCACCGTTTACTTCTCCCTCAATTTGAACTCTGTAAGCTATTCCTAAATAATTATCACCATCCTTAGTCATCAAATATGACCAAGATTTTGGATTTGAAAGATTTTGCTGCTTCGCAAAACGTTGTATATGCACTTTCAAACAATCGAACTTGTCTGAAACAGCGAAATTCATTTTCAAGAATAATATATAATTATTAGAATACGAAAAATTACTACTGCGCAAGAAATTTGAATTGATTAACAGCACTTCAGAAATATGGAAATTTATAATAATTTCAGTGTCTAGAACTTATCACTGAACTACTACTCATATTTGCTCATATTTGCAGTTTTACTCGCGTAACTATAAATATGCTTTATATGCACTCTCTACATCTTCATTAATCAAGATTATGAACATTGATAAGGAGTGCTATGTTGATCAGGGCAATATATTATTTGGGGCTATGATATGTCATTATGATCATATAGACATAAAAATATTGAGGTTTTTAATAAAGAGCCGCTGACAATCCTCTTAATTGATCCTGCATAATTAAATATGAATTTGAATTAACAATATCATTGATAATCGAAAAAAATTAATACTCTGATACAATATCTAGTCTAATATGCATCATTTTTGTGTAAACATAATTGAATATAAAGACTGGTCGAGGACTAGTTGGGCTTTTTTTATCCAAATTCCAGGCGGATATTGGTCGGTGGCTAAAACGGATCTACAAAAACAATTTTTATTTAGGTTTCCTCTCTAATGCATAAATTCTGATTTTATGCTTTGAAAAAAATCAAAATATTCGTCTTTGACTTATGAAGTTTACTTTAATTAGTCTGTTTTACGTCAATAGGTAAGTTTTAAAGTTTCTAGATGATTGCAATCAAAATTAATCATTTTTGAATAAAATTAAATTTCGTAAAATGCCTTAAAACCTCTGTTAAAAGTTTCTCAAATTATTTAAAATTCCACAAAATATAATCAAATCCCTAAGAATTACTTTATAATCCCATAAAATCTTATGATACTGATGGTAAATGTTATGTAAATATACAAATATATATATATATATATATATAT
>UCOH01005919.1:0-22976 GCA_900474275.1 Synergus japonicus
CTACACAAACACATTCACTACTTATACACTATTTATAAACGCACGCTATGTAAATAAAATTTTTATTATTCGCCGCGGGTTCGAACCCTACACTTTCGCATTACATTACATTCCTAATTCCTAACGCACGCCTAAAGCATCGCAGCTAAGTTAATATGCCATTTACAAAAAAAAATCTAAAATATAAGGTACAGATGTGCAGGGCCGTATGATAAGTTTATGTGACCCGTTTCATAAAAAATATTTTGCTTTAAAAATTTTAATACATAATATCAGATAATATACAATATTTATTCATTATATTTCACTTCAATAATTTTATGAAAACTTTGTTTACACATGAAGATGAACGCGCGTGAAAACCGTTAAGCGTCATTAAAATAACCGAGGGGGTTGAGGCGGCGGGAGACGTCATGCGCAAGTAACTACCGCGCATCTCGTTTTCTAGAACTCAGTTCTATAAATCTTAAATTCAAGTAATTCACAAATTCTCAATACCTCCAATCGAATTTCTATGAGATTTTTCAGCATTTTTTCAAGAACTTTTCTATACATTTGACTGAATTGAGGTATCTAGACTTTATAATGATCTGATCACAAACTCTAAATATCTCAAACGTGATTTCTATGAAACTTGTTAACATTTCTTCATGAATATCTCTACATATTTTACTGAACTCTTTTAAATCAGACTTCAATTTAAACTTTACAGAACTTTTCTAGAGTTATCCCAGAGTTGTTCTACACTAAATACTGAAAGTTATACAAAACGTATCAAATACGTTCAAGATTCACTAGTATCCCCGACTATAGAAATAGTTCTGTAAAGTCTAATGGATTATTTTTTTCCGTGTAGTTGACGAAAATTTTATAAGTATATTCCTTGCTTCTTTGGCATCGGGTCGTGAAATTCGCATCGTAATAATAAAGTCTATTTCCGTCACCAATTTTTTACATCGCGTTTTTTTTATTTACAGTCTGTGTTGTGTCTATAAAAAAACATTCAAGTTGTGTGTTTCAAATTTACCATCTCTTTTTCCCGACATTTCTTCTTTCTGCTACATCGACTTCCCCTACCTCCCTACCTCATAACCTGTCATCTTACAACGTCTAGTTGGCGAAAATTTTGTAAGTGGATTCCTCTCTTTTCACGCATCGGGTCGTGAAATTCGCGTCGTAATAATAAAGTTTATTTACGTCAAACATTTTTTACAACGCGTTTTTTTTATTTACAGTCTTTGTTGTGTCTATAAAAAAACATTCAAGTTGTGGGTTTCAAACTCGCCATATCTTTTCTCATGCGTTTGAGAGGACAGGGCCGTGATGAAACCCGAAAAAAGTTACAAGTCCCGATTGTGTGTGTAGATTTTTATATTTCGTTCACGATTACTTTCGATAGAATTAACCGATTGGATTGGTATTTGGTATACTCATTTAGTGTCTTCAAATGAAGGCCGAGTTCGTTGGCCAGCCATTTTTTATGAAAATTAAAAAGGTTAGAGCATTTTGAAAATTTGAAAAAAAATGTAATTAAAGCCAAATAACGCACGATATGAGAAAGAGTCAAAGGATGAAAAATATATTTTTTTGAACGCTCTACAGGACTCACGTAACAATTTTTTGAATTTTCGTGAAAAATCGAAAATTCAAATTTTGAGCCAAATAACGCGAGATGTAGAGAAAATTATAAGAACATAATTATTGGTTTTTAAAAGATCTAAAAATTTTCCCTTGAATATTTTTTAATACGATGAATATCTATGAAGAGAATGTGTTCCTTAAGGTCGATAGAACCTTCTAAGAAATTAAAAAAAAAGTATATATATACGAATGAAAGCGCGCATATTGTGATGAGAATGTGTGCTCACAATGGCACCCCTAGTTTCTTATAATAAATATGAGAAGAATCAAACGATGAAAGATTACTGCGATCTTTCTTCTTGCAATTGAAATCATTCTCACCAAAACTATCGCTGAGTGAGGTAGGCACTGTAACAAATCGCAGCTGTCTATCTATTAATCTATTATTTTCTTGTCGTGCTGTCAAAATATCCGCCATTATCGGTGCATTTTTATTCACTTCCATCGCTTCATATATTCGTTTTATCGAAAAACTGGTGAGTCTTGACCTGTTCTACACCTTTACTTTACAAAGTGTGCTACTAAAAGTCGATCAACTTGCCCTTCTTTCCTTTCAAATACCCAATACCAAAAATCCTTTCACACACATGTTCTAGATGTGTTTAGGAAGCGATAAGTGCAAAATAAAAGTTTGGGTATGAAAAAAAAAAGTTTAGGTATGAATGAAATAAAAATCTTTTCTACTTCTTAACGAATCCTAATTGCCAAAAATCCTTTCACATACACGTTCTAGATGTGTTCAGGAAGTTTTTTTTTTGCGATTTGTGCAAAGAAAATCAATTTTTATTACCCAACACATGAGACGACCCCCTTAAAAATAATTTTGGACAAAATTAAGTATACAGAACACCAATGGAAAGTTTGTGGGGTACTTAAAATTTCCACTCTGATTTTGGGACGACAATCGGGTTTTACAAAAAGTCCCTGCTTTTTGTGTCTTTGGGATAGCAGAGATAGAAAAAAACACTACGTACAAAAAGATTGGCCAAAGCGAGAAGATTTCCATCCCGGGTCCAAAAATATAATACGTGAACAGTAGGGCGTATCGAAAAAACAGCAGTTGTTTGCACGAGGTTCTAATATCAATGAAATCCTTCTTTGGGGAGTCGAAAAAACTCCCCTAAAGTTTCATTAAAAAAAAAAGTTCCTTCTGTCTCCGCAACGCAGATATCGCTAAAAATAAAAAAAAACGAAACACTTCTTTTAATTGGAAGAGCAAAAAATTTTTTTTGAAGATTTCAATTATCAATAAAAATCATGCAGATTTATACCTGTATAACAGAAATTCCATTAAAATATTTTTACCCCCCCCCCCTAATTGACCTTGAATTTTCAAAAAATCGGAAAAACTCCACTTTTTCGCTATTTTCGTTGATTTGCGGTAAGTTTTAGTACTATTTGACCACATTATGTGTGATATATGTTAGTGCGAATGTGTTTGAAAGATAGTACAACCATCATTTGGAAAGAAAATTAGTTTTCGGTATCTAAATTTTCAAAAAAAAAAAGTTCTAAGCAAGTGAATTTGTACCTACATAGTAAAAAATGATTCAAAAATTTTTTACCCTACCTAAGTTTCCTTGAAATTTCAAAATTTCGAAATTAATCGACTTTTTCGCTATTTTTTTAGAGTATATATTCTTATACATCAAACTGAATAAAAAAATAATCAGAACATGTATTAGCTTGTTATAATGTCATTAAATTATCACAGTATTATCATTCGTAATACTGTGATACTAATCCGACTATTTTTTTATTTAGTTTGATGTATAAGAATCTATTTTAAAAAATATATAATAGTTGTATGATATTTAAAATACATTCATCTTAACATATATCAGACATTTCATGGTCAAATAGTCGAAAAAATTGCAGTAACTCTGTTACATTCTAAAAAGGATTAACTTACCTCGAAATTTTAAATTAATTATAGTTCCTCGTTTTGATTTGGAAAGAAAGGTATTCTCCCAATCGGGATGAGGATAACTGATTAAACTCAAAACATTTTAGATACAATAATTAGTTTATTTATGATAAAAATGAAATTCTATAGCTCGCCCTTTACAAAATATCTCTCCCTCTTGGTTTTGGAAGAGGAACAGAGTTTATTTCCGTCTTCCTTTTAATAATTGTTCCTTTACCTGCTGGATGTGGTTTATAGTGAGGTTCTCTCTCAGTTGGGGGGCTGGTCTCCTTTTCTATTGCCCTGTTGGGTTTCCTTTTCTTAAAGGCTGGCCTCCTTTGGTTTTCTTCTTGAGATCACTTTATTAATTTTGTTTAACTGGTGAAACTTGGGTGAACCTTCCGAACTCACTGAACTTCACTTGGTTGATAACGTTGAGGTGTCTTCACCTCGGACTCGAAAATCCTACTGACTTTTTGGGGTTCAAACCCTCTGCCTATATGTCCGTTTGTTGTTTCTCCAAAATGGCCGCTAAGCATGGCGAGATCCGCCAGGTGTGATAACAATAGTAAATTTTATTATTTTCGAGATCAGCGTGTGGAAGCTGATCCGATGATTTATAATATTGGGAAAACGCAATCCGCGAGGTTCCCTTGTTACATTTGATGGTTTTGAAACTTTATGTTTCCGTTCGTTGATACCCTTCCTTCGAATAATCAGTAGTGGAGTTGTGGGTAGAGTCCATACAAGGGTTTCTTCTAGATGAGGATTCAATTGTTTAGTTTGGAGGTAGTGTCCCAGATTTTATGTCTTCTTTAGAAAACTTTGATTCGGAAGTGACCAATGATCTGAGTTTTCTCCAAATGTTGACAATTATTGGTTTCATGTTTATTGGTGTATATAGAAGAGTATCCGCCTTAGAGATGATTGCTTTATTTAGAAAAGGATTCGGACTTGCAGGTTTAGACCAAGTGTGTTTCTTAGAAAATTCGTAGGATATAATAAATTGTTGAATTTTATGATTAAACCAAATGTGTTTCTTTAGAAAATTCATAGGATACATAAATTGTTAAATTTATGATTAGACCAAATGTGTTTCTTTAGAAAATTCGTAGGATACATAAATTGTTAAATTTATGATTAGACCAAATGCGTTTCTTTAGAAACTTCGTACGATTGTTAAAACTTCTATCGAAATATATATTGAAAGAAACTTTTGTGTTTATAGAATTTGGCGGATGTTATAAATTATATAGAACGAGAGTTTTTTGAGGGTGTAGCCATTCCCACGGGTAGTCTTTACTTGACATTACAAATAGTTATATGATAAACAAATAGCAATTTAAATGATAATCGCCAGCTAACATATACGGGTTACAATTGCTGGTCATTTAGGAATATAAATATAATAAAGTAAATGATTATTAGTATTACGTCGCGGGACGTGACAACTCTAAGAAAATAGCGAAAAAGTCGAATAATTTCGAAATTTTCAAATTTCAAGGACACTTATGTAGGGTAAAAAATTTTTGAATCATTTTTTACTATGTAGGTACAAATTCACTTGCTTCGAACTACTTTTTTTTTTAAATTTAGATACCGAAAAACTAATTTTCTTTCCAAATAGAGAGAAATATATCAATTTTAAATATTTTCATGTTATTTAAAGTCAATAAAAATTATTTTAATGTCAAAATTCCTAATATATGATGGTTGTACTATCTTTCAAACACATTCGCACTAAAACTTACCGCAAATCAACGAAAATAGCGAAAAAGTGGAGTTTTCCCGATTTTTTGAAAATTCAAAGTCAATTAGGGGGGTAAAAAATATTTTAATGGAATTTCTATTATACAGGTATAAATATGCATAGTTTAAACTATTTTTATTGATAATTTAAATCTTCAAAAAAATTTTTTGCTCTTACAATTAAAAGAAGTGTTTCGTATTTTTTTTTATTTTTAGCGATATCTGCGTTGCGGAGACAGAAGGAATTTTTAAAATGAAACTTTAGGGGAGTGTTTTCGACTCCCCAAAGAAGGATTTTATTGCTATTAAAACTTCGCGCAATTTTTTTTTCGGTACGCCTTAGTGAACAGTTACTAGATCTTTCAAAGATTTTGCTTCCGTCACTTCATATCAAACTTGTTTTAACCAAACAATTTGTCAAAGCCTTGGACAAAGATGGCAACTGTTTGCAATATTTGGGAAAGAAATTTCCAGAAATCAGTGATGCTAAATTGAAAGAAGGTATCTTTGATAGTCCTCAAATTCGCACTTTATTTAGAGACGAAAAATTTGTCACACAAATTAATTCTAAAGAGAGAATTTCTTGGGAAATCAGAAGAGCAATGATTACGAGTCTTTAGCTGATGATTTGTTGCAAAGTTTAAAAAATTTAGGCTGCTTAATGAGCTTAAAGTTACATTTCCTACATTCTCCTCTTGACTACTTTCCAGAAAATCTCGGAGACTATAGGGAAGAACCAGGTGAGCGATTTCACCAAGATATTAACGAAATGGAACGTCGCTATCAAGGAAGATGGGATGTAAATATGATGGTAGATGTTTGTTGGTCGCTTAAAAGATCAAAACAGCCAGACACTTTCAAAATAAAAAGAAATCTTCTTCATAGATCTTTCGAAGAGAAAAGAATTCGTTAAAAAAGAAAAAAAAAGGGTGACCTATCATAGACCTTACTCACAATTAAACAGTTCATAGTTCTTTGTTTTGTTTTTTTTATGCTTTTATATATTTTCGCTGCAAGGTGAAAAAAATACAAAAAATTAGGAAATTGGAAAAAAAAAATTTTAATTGAAAACTGAAAAAAATTGTTTTATTGTATATCTGGACGTAAAATTTCCCGTCCTTTCCTAATCTGCAGTCAAAAATCCATTTTTTGGAATATTTACCGGTTTGACCTTGAATTGACCTTGATGGTGATTCAATAGGGTCAAGTGAACCTCAAATTAGGATGCAGAGAACAAAAAAACGTATCATTATGATCTTACGTAACCATATTTTCTTAAATTTTCAATACCGTGCAGACTTTATATGTAACAACGTAAATAACCTCTGATTTACCTATGAGGTCTTGTTTGAAAGAATTTGATGATACCATATCTGGACTTAAAATTTCCCGCTCTTTCCGAATCTGTATTAAAAAGTCAATTTTTTTGCAATATTTACCAGTTTGACATTGAATTGACCTTAATAGTGATTCGATAGGGTCAAGTGGATATCAAATTCGGATTCAGGAACCCAAAAAACGTTAGGAATAGTGGTCTTTTGTAATAAAATTTTTTTTGGCGGTTTGACCTTCAGTTAACCTAAATTATGACGTGGTCGGGGTAAACGGACATCACATTCGGACTCAGCGTTCCGTAAAACATAAGGGTATATCGGTCACCCTTCTGTAACAAGACCTTTTTTTTGTGTACCTGTGTAATTTGTACACTCATACATATTGCAAGTAAATATACTTCTATAAATATAAGTCTATTCAAATCTTTTAAATCTTTTAAAGTATAAATAGAGTATCTTATCAAGTAAAGTTTGAAGTCTTCTTGAAATTACTTGCTATCTTTAACCACTAGCTGCCACACTTTTCTGGTAAAACATAGCTGCCACACCTGCGTAAATTGCAGCCCAGTGAAAAAAATGTTATTATGAAGAAGCTATTAAATATTTTTGGCTGAAAATTGTTTTGTATAATGTTTAGTACGTATTTTAATCATTTATATAGGCAGATTATTCAATTATGTAAATCATGTATCTTAAAAAACGATAATGGCTGTGGTAAGATAATGGCTGGGGTAAGCTGCACCCCAGAGCAAGGGTGCAGCTAAGGGTTAAAATCACTTTGCAATCTGTCGAAATCTTTTCAAATTTCTTGAAATTGGTTTGAAATCTTTTCTATTCTATACAAAAAAATTTGTTTCCATCTAGAAATCTTTTCAAATTTTTTGAAATCTTTAGAAAATTTTTCAATACTCTGGAAACCTTTTGTAAGATTAAAAATTTTTAAATTTGATGTGCACTAGGAATTCAAGTAATCAAACCAGGAGAATAATTTTGAAAATACGTACATGAATACCACGTGCTCGTAAATGATTAAATAAACACGGTCTCATCAGTAAAATGTTTATAGTGCGTACGATTAACTTTTCTAAAGGCAGGAAAGTTGGAATTGGTCCACCTTTACGTCTGAAAAATGTAAATATAAATATAAAAAGTGGATGTACTTTAAAGGAGTGTCCTGCTTTAGAAGGTCTCAAAAATCCATTTTTTATTGCCTAAATCGATAAACTATCCAAGAATATATTCACAAAGTTACAGAGGCAAATTCTAAGAATTTTCGAGCAGGCGATGCTCGGCCAGTTTCGGGCGCGTGCTCCGCCTCTTAATCTTGTAATGTTCTGAATTTCATACTTGAAACACGTGTTGAAATTTCTAGATTCTACTATATTCTACTAATTTCTAGAGTCTACTATATGGACCATAAATAGTTGATTGGTAGATCATTTGTGTAAGGAACAAAAAATTGGCATTTTCTCCAGTTTTTATTTACACAATTTTTCTAAATTGGGTCTTCTAAGTGAACTGAATAAAGTTAAATTTTTTTCTTAGTTCAATCAGAAGAAAAATATATGCAAAAATATATGCAAGCTCATGGAATAGGCTGATTAATTTATTCTTTGAAACTTATTCGGTATATTTCATTTTGACCTTTATAAAACCCACTTTCAGTGTTTACTGTGAATTCGGTAATTTTCTTAGAACAGTTCGAGTTATTTTCCTAAGGAGTTATTTGATATCTATCGAGTTTTTCTCATATCCTCAATCTCTGAACTAATTCGGTAATTTTTCCGGAACAAATTTTTTCCGTGTGCAATTAACATTTATTATCGCGTGTGGAATCTATTTGTTGAACCAATTAAAAATATTCATTTATATGAATAAAACTTTATTTATTCTAAACTAAAGTATAGATATTGATGATAACAAACTAATCAAGCATAATTTATCTCATCCCTCCTTTTTCATCCTGCACTTTGCGATTTGTTTTTTGACCTCTATTAATCGTTTAATGTTGAAAACATTTTTTATACATTTTACATACAGATTAAAATATAGGGGCTCAGTTGTTTTTTTTCTTTCAAAAAAATTATCGAAAAAAATCTTATTATTTTTTACTCTAATAAAACAGGACACGACCTTACAATAAAGTAGTTACGTAAAGATATTAAACATTTGTTTAAAATGGAAATTAAATACCGTAAATATATTGAAGGCAAGAATATTTCAAGGTGTGTCTCCTTAAGTGGTACGAATGGTAATAGTCCAGTATACATAAGAAAAATCAACATAGTCACTCGTTGCATAGAAAAAAGTAGATTAACATTAGGATTCTGCAAAAATATGTAGTTCACATGAAACTTTATAGATCCAGAGCATATGAGACTGTAAAAAAGTCACTCATAAATTATGTAACAGTGATTACCGAAGTAGGCGGTGAAAAGGGGGTTGAAAAATTTAATGATCTGTTACATTGGAAATGGAAGAAATTTATTCAAAATTATAAAACTTCAAATTCAAATGATTGAACTTGGCGCATTATTATTACGATGCTTTTATGATGCTAAGGTTAAGTTAGTTTAACCAAATCCAAATAGAATATTTTTTCTAATTGAAAAAATTCTATTTAAGGGCATGTGATACTTTACCATAAGAGCAAATTAGTTATACCAATTATACATTCATAATAATAAATATTTTTTCTTTACACATGCATGCAAACCCCTCGTTTGTCCTCAAAAGCAGTGAGTAAAATCCCCAACATCGATGAGCAAAACGCTGTCACCGGTTAGCAAAGTAGTCTCCACGGTTACCAAAAAATTTTGCTCACCGGTCGCGATGCCATCTAGCATCGTAAACAGTTACTATGTGAACAATGTTTTGGGTGAAGTTGGATTAGGTTGGTTTGGTGTCTGTCAACGGTGGACAAACGAGGGTTTTACATGAATTTGTAAAGAAAAATATTATTCAATACGAGAAGCCTAAACGGGCGATTTGGTAACTGCTCGTGTGAAGCAGCCGCGTGAACCCGAGGCTCGGCTTCATCTCACGACGCCTCGCCACCGGTTCACGCGACAGCTTTACACTCGCAGTTGCTAAAACGCCCATGTGGCCTCTTATATCGAAATAATAAATAAGAGTCAATAAACCTTCGCATCATATAGACGAAGGTTTATTGACTCTTTTTAGCTAAAAATATTTATTATTATGAATGTATAATTGGTGTAACTAATTTGCTTTTATGGTAAAGTATCACATACCCTTAAAGATTCTATTTAAATAGCAGAATTCTAATATTAAATTTCAAGTGCACCGATTACATTGATGAAGAAAAAATAAAAGAAAAATAAAATATTACTTGGGGGAAGGTGGAGAGGTTAAAAATAGTTTTTTACGACCTGTTACGTGAGGGAATAGAGGTTCAATATTTTCAAAAAAAGTGTTACATAATTAATGGATGATTCAAAAGTGAAAAGAAAATAAACAAAAGTTTTTCTGATTAGGAAAAAATCTCAAAGAAATATTAAAGAAAATAATATTTATTACAAAGATGGTGCTGCTTAAGGGGTTCGTCTCATGTGATGGAGAAAAAAACTCGATTTTTTTTGCACAAATCGCTTCCTAAACACATTTAGAATGTGTGTGTGAAAGGATTTTTGGTAATTCGGATTCGTTAAGAAGTGGAAAAGATTTTTATTTCATTCATACCCAAACTTTCAAACGCGTTTTTCTCAAAACGTCATTTTTCACAACGGTCAACACAATGTCTCAAAAACTAATTGACCGATTGGGCTCAAAGTTTTATGGTATACTCAGGACTTCTATAGTTTTAGCGTGAACCAGAATCATCGTGATATCTATATTTATTTTTTTTTTTAAATTAAAAAAATAACAAATAAAATGTGATGAAAATCGTGTTTTTACGTTTTACAGTTCACAAAAAAAAAATATTCAAAATTTTGACTCAATTCTGATTCGGGCTATAGCCATAGATCTACCAATTAAAACGGTCGGTGATTTTTTAATTTCAGAATAGAACAGCTGGAATCGTGTTGACCAGTCACCAACTTTTTTTTGACACAGATGTCAATCCAGATGTCTACAGTCGATTTGACTGTATATTTTAACGTAAAAAAAATTTATAATGACTGTTGAATAGTTCGTAAATATACTCCCAAAAAACCAGACAATTTGGCCTGTATTATTCTTCACAAAAAATTCATAAAGAAGTGTAAAAAAACGCTTGTCACATGAGACGACCCCCTTAATATACATATAATTGAAATACTAAAGAGGTTGATCACTGTTTAAGTATGGTGTACATTAGCTCATGCAATCTTTTTAAATATTTTGAAATCTTTTGAATTCTCCTTAGATCTTTTTGAAGTCCCTCAAAACTTTTGCATTAAATCTTTGAAAATCAGTTCAAATCTTTTAAAATTGTTTAAAATTCCTTAAAATCTTTTGATATCCTTTACAATTACACGAAATCCTTTGAAATCTTTGAAAATGCATAAAAATCTCTTGAAATCCATTACATTCCATGAAAATATTTAAAATTCTATAAAAAAAACTTTTCGAATCCTTTAAAATTTCTAAAAAATATTTGGGAATATTTTTTAAATCATTTAAAATTTTTTCATTAATTTTATAATGTTGAAACTTTCCGAAAATAATAATAATAATAAACTGTGAATCGTTTTGAAAATCTTCTTTAATATATTTTCAATTTCCCCATTATCTTTGAAAATATTGAATTTTTGGAGAAAAATTTTTGCATCACAGTAAATCTTAAAAAAAGGAGGAAAATTTTGAGTTATGAGCATATTTTTCATGAATTCAATAGTTTTCGATTCAAAGAAGGAAAACCAGTTTTTTATTTTTAATTGCAGCAAATATTTTAGATACCTTAAAATCTCAAAATCTTTTAAAACATCTGAAAATATGTCGAAAACTCCTAAAATAATTTTAAAATCTTGCAAAAGTCCACAAAATCGTATAAAAATTCTATTGAAATTTAAAAAAATCCACGACAACCTTACAAATTCTAAAAAAGACTTCAACATTTTTAATATTCCATGAAATCTTTAAAAATTCATTTTAAAAATCTTTTAAAATCCTAAACTTTCTAGAAATCTTTTGGTATCCGTTGAAATACCTGAAATTTCTTGAATTTCTACACGGAAAAAAATTTGGTACAGTTGCTGCACTACCTCTAGTGCTGCTGTTGCTGCACCACAAGAAAGGACGACAGCAGCGCTATTTTAGGATAGCTGCTATACTTTTTTATGGAGTAGTTACTGTCTCTCTGGCAGAGGGAGTGTTGCGTTCCTTCGATAAAGACAACTGCTATCACTCTAAGGTGCAGTAACTGCTCGTCAAACTGACAGTTGCTGCACATATATAGAGAGCAACAACTACCCCGCGTTAAACGCAGCAGTTATATCTACAGGGGTAGTAAAGGCCGGATTACACGCTTTTAGGAAAATGTCCTTCTTCTCACTCTACCGTATGACTATCCCATAAGTTTGTCTCAGTCCACATTTTCCACACATTTTACCCGGAAAATGTGCGAGAATGAGACGTACTTATGGGATAGTCACATGGTAGAGTGAGAAGAAGGACATTTTCCTAAAAGCGTGTAATCAGGCCTTAATTGTACCAAATTTTTTTCTGTGTATTTTTACGCCAACCTTTAAAATTCTTTAAAAAAACTTTGGAAATCATTTAAAATTCTACAAAATCCGTTAAAATTTCTCTATTATTCCTTTATAAACCTTTTTAAATCCGTTTAAATCTTTTAAAATGTCTTGAAATTTCTTGAAATCGTTAAATCTATTGTACACCCAAACTTTGAGTGATTTACCCCCTGATTCGAAATAAATAGTAATTTCATGCTTTGTCATTCGATTTTAAAAGACAACTATTACAAACCATCTTGTAACATTTCTTTGTAATCTCGTCACTGAAATTGCCCCAAACAGTGTAATCCTCTCTATTATATTCTTTTATAAGATCGGAGACTTTGGATATAAGTTCGTCGTTATTAATTTTAATATCAATGTTGATAGGAATGTGAGGAAATGCCTCAAAAACCTCGTTTAAAAGGGCGAATCGCCTTTCTTCTTCATTTTCAGAACCAACGTATTCCACATCTGCCAAACTATTAGCATTAGATCATGACCGAATCCATTTCAAATTAGGCAGATAGCTTAACTTCAAGTCGTAGAATTGGTCTCCATTGCGACATATAAACGGAAAGAAGTTTGCACAGCTACTGTCAGTAGTTTTGTAAAGCTGCCCTGCTGAAAGTAAAAAGATAGAAAGAGATAGAAATTTTCTATCTCTTTCAAGTAGCCGATTTGCATCCCCAAAACGCTATCTCTTTCTTTCTCTCAGTCTATCTCTATGCAGAAAAAATTTTAATTTCTTTCTATTCCTAAACCTATCTCCTTTGCCAGAAATTGTTATCTCTTTCTATCCCTACGGTTTTCTCTCCCTTATTAACTTATTAATTTTAATATTTTAAATACGCATATTAATTTTATAAATACAATATTTTGTACATAAATATTATTCTAATCTTACCACTACCACATACCATATAACACTTAAAAATCTGCATCTATAGGGACGCAAACCCGTGCGCATCGAGAATCCGCAATCCAGCGCTTAATCCACTGAGCTAACGAAGGATTTAGGAGTTAACATTGTAAAAACCAATATCACTCATCCGATCTACCTCTATCCCAATCTATATCTTATTTTTATCAATCTTTATCTTTTGCAATCTTTTTGCTAGTCGTCATAATCACTATCCCCTTCTTGTAACCTCCTCATTTTTAATCCAGCCTCTAAATCTATCACTTCTCTAATCGTCTATAATTCGCTCCTCTCTATCTCATAGATATATGTTATTTATTTACATATTAATTATTTATTTATTTACTGCCAGTATTTATGAGACACCCTGTTTTTCGATTATAGTTTATGTTCTCTTAATTACACATCAAAGATTATATTTTTTGATTTAAGTACGTTAAAAACTATCAATATTGATATTGAGATGGAAATAAAAAAAACAAAGAACTGAAAATCGAAAAAGGTTGGAGCGAGTAAGATTGACAAGGATAGACAAGAATAGGCGAGAGATAAATAGAGATAGATAAATGCGGATTCAAAGAGATAGAGCAAACTTGGATTGGAAAGGATATGAAAAGAGATCGACGGGGAAAGACAATAGATTGAAAGATGTAAAGAAGTGGGGATTCAAAAAGATAGACGTGAATGTGGATTAATATAGAGATAAAAAGAGATAGGCGGGTATAGGCGAAAGATAGAAGTGGATAAACAATATTTATCCCTTTCTATCTTAGGGGTAGAAAGTGATAGAAAGGGATAAGATTTGTATCTCTTTACTACCAGCAAGGTGTATTTTTCTGGAGGATGTGTTCTCCCATAATGGAAAAAAGCGTTTGCGTTACCTATGTTTGATGCCATTTTCGCACAAAACTGAGAAAGCTGCACACTAGGGTGGTCTATATTTTTCGATTTTCGATTCTTCTTGGTTTCACCCCCTATTTTTTTAAATGACCAAAAAAATGATCTCCACTAAATTTGAGCGAAATCGGTTAATATTAACATTTTCTTCAAAGCACTCAGTTTCTTATGCAATTAACATGGGAAAAAGTACCGTCCAGCTTCAAATGCAGGTATTTTTTTTACATTTGACCGGAATCCTTTGGCTCTGTGCAATTGTGATCTCTAGACTATTTAAAAAAACACATCTAAACGAAAAATTTTTTTTGCAAAATTTACAAAATGGAAATTGTAATTTTGATTCAAATTTCGATTAGATGTGTTTTTTTATCATAGTCTAAAGATCACAATTGCACAGAGCCAAAGGATTCCGGTGAAATGTAAAAAAAATACCTGCATTTGAATTAGACGGTACTTTTCTCCATGTTAATTGCATAAGAAACTTTGAGTGTTTTGAGGAAAATGGTAATATTAACCGATTTCGCTCAAATTTAGTGGAGATGATTTTTTTGGTCATTATTACAAAATAGGGGGGTGAGACCAAGCAGAATCGAAGAAAAACCACCAAGTATAAATAAGGATCACCCCTACTGCACACCCTCCACGGAACGTATAGAGTTCCCTGACTGAAAGTGTTGTTCCATGCAGGCAGAAATCATCAGCGAAAAGTGGAAACTCATGAGAGTGAAAGAGATGGACAAATGTTTGTCTCTTTCACTCTCATGAGTTTCTGCTTTATAGCGCAGTACTCTGAAACGGGGCTACCTGCGTGTGCTGGAGAAATTCTGCAATTGACGGTAATCTGGCGCGCTATTCAAAATGGAATTAAATAGACCAATGGAAGAATTTCTCCAGCGGTAAGCCAAAACAATGCGCGCGCAGGCAGCCCCGTTTGAGAGCACTGTATACCGCTATTTTCTACCCACATAGACGACACCTTGAGAGGTTGAGAGAACACTGCAGCTCTGTAGTGTAACACTTCAGAGGTAAGTGCGAGTATCGGTGTTGTATCTTTCTTTCTATGCAGTAGAACCTTCGAATTGTCCACTCAATCGGGACAAGAAACTTCTCATAGGAGATTGCTCTAATTTAGCGTCTTTTCAAGGAGAAAATCTCGTGTTTCAGGGATGTAACTACATGCTTATATGTAATATAATATATATATTATATTATATTATATTATATATATATAATGTTATAAGTCTAATAATTTTTTTTTATTGAAAAAAGTCATAAGGATAAATTTTTCAATTACAAATATCCGTGTATAGAATTTGTACATCAGTACTCTCTCTAAGCAATACAACTCCGAGTAGTACCATGTTCTTACATTCGCTTCCGAGAAAAGATTTAAAAAAATTATTTTTTGCACTCAGAACTTTATGTAGTCATAAAAAAACAATTATGACTTCAAAATTTCGTTCTTAAATTAAATTTAATTGCTTTTTGAAATAAAATTTGTCCATCTATTGGTATATTTATCCTATTCTTCATTAAAATACAAATACACTGGGACCGCGATTCTTGTTGCATCTCGATTGGTACTCTCAACTCCTCATCACCCATAATCTATGTTTGGGAGCGACCCAACTTCTCACAATGATATTAATCGAAGGAACTCAAATTACGTGAGCAGTGTATAATAAATTTAATAAAAGATAATTTATTATAAAATAAAAATTTTAAATGGATACAGAAATTTAAATAAAAAAAATGTTAATTGTTACGTAAACACTTACAGTACTTCTCCGATGAAAAGGCAAGAGAAGAAATAAAGGTTATCACTTGCGTCTCTATCAGAGGACAACGGCAAAATCTTCACGCAGAGTTAAGGTGCTATAGAATAAGGGATGTGACTTCTCGTGTTATTGTACTTATTGACCGAGCGATGCACAAGCCGTAACAGTAATCAAATCCACTTGTAAGTTCTTTCCGGAACGTTAACAACGGAACTTTATTGGGAATTGACTTATTCGATAACCGTTCCAGCGTTTATTTATTTACAGATTAATTATTTATTTATTTACCGCCAGTATTTATGAGACGCCCTGTTTTTCGATTATAGTTTATGTTCTCTTAATTACACATCAAAGATGACATTTTTTGATTTAAGTAAGTTAAAAACTATCAATATTGGAATTTGTTCACTACATAGCAACTACGTATCAACGAGAATTGATCACGATCGTTGATGCTTTAAAGGGCGCTTTGTCTGGGTTACGTACTTTGATTACGAGACAGTGTTAATAGTTTAACTAGTTGGAACTAAAAGACAACTACCAGGGGTTAGTCTGGGGTTTATATAGTAGATAATTTCCTGCAGTGGGGGTTATTATTGCAAATTTGTACTGAGGCCAATGCGGCTGAAGCACGGATTCCCTCCTTTTAATACGTGAATAGATTAATTACTTTCAAACAATGAATTCACAGGTTAAACTAGTGAAATTTATACTTCGGAACAATGTAAAAAGGATGAAGATTCATACCTTCAAATCTTGATTTTTCACTCCGTGTACAAATAAGATAGTCGCTAATCTAAATCGCGGCACAAAAAACATCCGTTTTGGGGTCTTCACTTTTTTATCACGACCAGAAAAACTAAAATAATAATCCTACCCTAACATATCGATATGAAGTCCGCACGAAAGATACTTGGTTTCAAGAAAAAAGAATTATATATTTATTTTTAAATATTCAGGCAAATCGTTATTTCCTCTATGAGGAAGCAAAGTGCTCAAAATATTAGCACAAAAAATATAAAAATATAGATCAATGGAACACCCGAGATCGAATTCACAGCTAGTTTCATCTATGGAATGATAACAATAGACCAACTTCATCAATTGACCTTGATATGCAAGAAAACCATCCAATTCCATATTAGGTAATGATGAAAATGCGTCAATATGATTGGTCCTTCGGAACCATGTTTGGGATATAAAATCCACTGTTTTTGACGAGGAAGTTACTCAGTCATCGTCTCTTATTTTTCTAAATTTACTAATATAACTACAAGTACAAGATTAAGTCTTCGGCCAAAAAACCCTTCAACGAACTTAAAAGAAATTCTCATCGGGCTTGTCAATTAGAATTAGCCGATTCCATTCCTCAGGTGATCTGACTCCACTGAGGAATTCTAATCAACCTGCACTAACAAATAAACAGAGGTAAGTTAGCATCATTTCATTTACCCTTCACTTTTTCTATATCTCATTTAAATCTCTTTTTTCAAAGGGAGTATTCAACAAGAAGGGACTTGAGCTAAAAAGTATCAATTCAACGCATCCTTTCCAACTTTCCTATTTTCCTTTATTGACCTAACGCCTAATCAATGTAAAATCATTTTTACATTCTCATCAGAGAAAATGTATTAGATTTGTGTAAAATTTGACCCCCCCAGTTTTCATCAAATGTCCACGTTTTGGGACCCTCTGAACCCGAAAAACATGTTTTTACGAATGTGTCTGTCTGTAGATTTTAGTTTTTTAGCACGATAACTTTCGAAAGAATTGACCGATTGGATTGTCCTTTGGTATACTCTTTTAGTGTCCTAAAATGAAGGTCAAGTTCGTTGGCCAGACATTTTGGATAAAAATTTTAAAAAACTGGAGCATTTTGCAAATTTTTGAAACCACTTTTTTTTTTAATTTAAAAATTATAATGAAGGATGTTCGTAGTACTCAAAAAGACGAACAATTTTTCTTAATGACTTTTTTGGATAAAAAAAAAATTGAAAGACTTATAATATTTTGAAAATCCAAAAAAGTGAAATAAAACTTGAATTAGAAGCCAAACAACGCACGATATGAAAAAAGTTTCTTTTTGAACACTCTATAGGATAGACATAATAACATTTTGAATTTCCTTAAAAAATCTAAAATTCAATTTTTGAGCCAAATAATGCGATACAGAGAAAATGATAAGAAACATAATTATTGGCCTTAAAAAGATCTACAAGTTCCCCTTGATCCATTATTCAACAGGATGAGTAGTTTTCGTTTTAATCATGAAAAATATTGTTAAACAAAGACGAGCGCGAAGCGCGAGTGCCCTGATGAGAATGTGCTCCTTCAGGTCGATAAAACCTTAAGTAAATTAGCTTTCATTAGCTTTCAATTAGCATTCCATTCCATTTTGTAGTAGTTTAAAAACAAATAGGTACAAACATCGGGAAGCGTGCAAGCGCCCGAAGGGCGCAAGCGTTTCGAAAGGCGCAAGCGTCGCGAAGCGCGCAACACGGAGCGCGACGTGTGTATGAGAATGTGTCCGCGTAAGCGGGCAGATTTTTTTCTTAATAAATATTTACTTTAAATTATATTTTTGTGTAAAATTTTTATACGATTGGTTATCCTCATCCCAGTTGTAGAACCTTCCGTTCTACTCTAAAACAAGGAGCCTCTTTTTTTATATTACTTTAAATTTAGGGTGTCTGCAAGTTTCTCAGGACGTAACAATGTTTAGATTATTATAGAAGATATGAATTTTAATTGTATGAATTTCAGTGTATGAATTTTAAACAAATTTTTTTATTTCATGATTAATTACGGAATATTTCAAGGGAATTCAAAAGATTAAAAAATTGTCAAAGCCAACGGTCCTACAACTTGAAGTTAGACTCTATCTGATTTGAAATAGATTCGGATTCATGTTATTGTAATGTACGGTGTATTTTATTAAAAATCTCAAAGTACCTGGATCAAAATCTATTGGCAAACGATATTTTAGCAGAGGTAAGTCCTTATAATCCAGATCCGAAATATTTTTATCGGTTCCTGTGCTTCGCAAAAGATTGTGATCATGCGATACAACCACTTGTCCATCTCTTGTGAGATGACAGTCAAGTTCTAACATTTCAGTACCGATAGCTACAGCTCTGAAATATAAATACAATATTAAAATACAGGTATACAAAACATAGGCTTCGCAGCACAAAATTTTCGAAAAAAAACAGGAAGTAAGGTAATTTTTTGTCGAAAATAGGGAAATAATGGAGAAATAAATTCTTTTGAATAAAATACAGGTACTGTACACGGAGAGAAGGTTGGTCGCATCTTCGCGCTAGCGGTGAGAGAGTCGCTTCACTTCAGTTTGGTGTGACGGTTGCTCTAAATTTGGGGCACTGATTTGATAGCAGATCATTTGACAGCAGAAAAATTGAAACAAATGTCAAACGGTTCGACTATACGATTAGTGGAAAGGTTCAACCAGTTTGGAGTAATGATTCGCCCACATGAGTGGAACCGTTCAATCAAATAGAGGTGATGCAGTTCACTGTGTCATACGCGCGACAGTTTCACGTGTTAGGCGAATGATTCGACCAAACTTCTCTCCGTGTACTACAAAGAATTTGAAACGCTTTAAAAAAAAGTTTTATTTTCAATCAAAAAGATTAATTTTCAACACAAAATTAAATAATTGAATTTTTAAACAAAATTAAATGAATCTCCAACGGAATAGTTTACTTTTATATCAAAAAGATGGTTTTTAATTCATGTCAGCTCTTTACCTTTTAAAAGCGTGCATTGTATTCTCATAACTTTCTCCAGCACCTAAGAAACAAATGGAAGCAAAGATAATTTTGATAATCTTAAATAAAATAAATTGGAAAAATTTAATTAATTTTGAGTAATCATTAAAATTTATAATTCAAGAGGAGTTGAAAGAATACCAGGGTGCATAAAATTTGTAAAATTAAATATTTGGTAAACCCTTGTAAGAAATTCAACTTTGTATACAGTGTTTCGCGAGCTCTGTCGTTCCTGAAACTACAAATACTCGAACAAAAACTAAATCGAAAACTCCCGTAAGAAAATATGATAAAATTCGTAGTTTTTAAATTACAGAGCATTAAAGTCGACCAATCAGAAGCGAACGAATCAGATTTCAACAATACCATTTAATATACACACATTCTCACAATAGATTATGGATTCTTGGCGTTCTAAATAAGCGTGCTTCTGATTAAACCGTGTATTGAATTGATTTTATATGAAGTGTACTATCTTCAATTCAAAATGGTAAAACTGAATTGAATGTAATAGGTTTTGTGATAACTTGCTACGAAAAATAATTTATACATTATTAAAGCATTATTTAACTTAAATAAATGGAAAATTTTACTGAAATTTGATGAAATAAATTTTCACGTGACTCTAATACATAGTACCTAATAATAAATATTCACTAATTGTTAGTAAATTGTATAAAAATTAAAATTATATTTTTCAAGGACTATTAGTAAGGATAGCAGTTGCTTCTTTCTAATACTGTTTTTGGTTTAAGAGAAGGAAGAGAAAATCAGGTATTCACATGAAATGCAATTTTCAATCCTATTCTATACAAGCCTTCTTACCGGATATGAATAGGGAAGTGAAGATTGTAAGAGATAAGAGCGATTTTGAGTAACAAGGATATAGATAGATATAGACTGTAATAGGCGAGAGATAAATAGGGATAGATAAATTCGGATTGGAAAGGATATGGAAAGAGATAGACGCGGAAAGATAATAGATTAAAAGATGTAAATAAGTGAGGATTGAAAGGATCGATAGGCGTGGATGTACATAAGCAAGAGATAAAAAGGAATAGAAAAGAGGAGATTCGAAAAGATAGGCGTGGATGTGGATTAATATTGAGATAAAAAGAGATAGGCGAGTATAGGCGGAAGATAGAAGTGGATAAACAATCTTTATTCCTTTCTATCTTAGAGATAGAAAATCATAAGATTTTTATCTTTTTACTTCCAGCAGGGTTTACAATGATTGCATGACTTCTCTTTACAATGAATTTTCTGCTACATCCGGACTAATTTTATTGAATAAGTCGTAGCCCATTGATATTTTGCTGTAGGCGGACGAATTATTTTGGATGAATTCGTCCGGCTACTGTAGTGTTATAAAATTAATTAATTTTATCAGAAACATCCGTCTAACCGGACGTGTAGACACATTGAAAATTTAAAAATCATAAGATGTCACTGTAGGTACATATTTGTGCCGGCCGCTTATTCATTGATCGTTATCGCAGAGTTCATTGATAACTTGAATTATTTGAAAACCACTTTTATAGGTTATGACACTATATGAAAAAATATACACTTCTAGAAATGATCTTTTCTGCATTAAAATTGAATGGAACTATAGTGAAATGGATGCAAATTGGCTGATTATTATTAAAAATATATAAAACTTTTTAAAAATGAAAATTTATTTTAGTTATTGAAAATTGCACAATTATGCCTATCTGTCTATATAGATATATTGTTAATTATTAATTAATTAAAATAAAATTGAAATTATCAAACTCACCACCTCTGTGACTGATATGATGACAGATGAACTTGACTTTTTTCTTCTTGTGTAACAAAGTTGGATATTTGAATAGAATTATGGATGTTAAAACGTAGCTACCGAGAACCGTGTAGAGGAACATTGTGCTCTGTATCTGTAATACATTGACTATTAACGTTTGAAACGTTTCAATTATTACTTACACTGTGCGTAACATGTCATTTTGTTATTATTGTTTGCCTGATATACATCTATTATATTATAGTAATAACTCGACGGTATCTTGCACTATAGCATTTCGTCGTCATGGGTGATGTGAACTTCTTCTCGGTGTTTCATCTGTCAACTGCCAATGCAGCGTGTCATGTGTCATCAACTAACTGTTTGAACTGTGATCATTATCATTTATCAGAATCAGAAAGCGGACGAGACGCGGCTGGCTGTGAAGTTGTGCACAAAAAGCCGAGCTACGCTCCCTCCCATCGACATATAGAAATGGACTGCGGTGTCCTTGGTGAAAACTGAAACTCAATCAATCAGCTTCGGCAAGAAAGAGACAAAACTAGACCCCTTTGCAACTTCTTTCTCTGACACATTAGCACGCGCTTTCCTACAGCGTCCCGCAGTCCATTTCTATATGTCGATGGCTAGTACCATGGATGTAAAGGTGCGTTTATACCTCTGTCTGCCCGACCTGTGCAGGCAGACAATTGTCCCAGGCCGTTCAAGCTGCATTTACACCTTTTAGGAAAATGTTCTTCTTCTCACTCTACCATGTGACTATCCCATAAGTTTGTTTCATTAGCACATTTTCCGGGGTAAATGTGTGGAAAATGTGCGAATGAGACAAACGTATGGGACAGTCACATGGTAGAGTGAGAAGAAGAACATTTTCCGAAAAAGGTGTGAATGCAGCTTCACACAACCAATTTTCCGAGGAGTTTGACTCCAGAAAATGCGCGGGAATTTTAAATATGGTTAAATTATAAAGTAAAATAAACCGATTTTTTTATTGTTTAAATTAAAAATTATGATAATGAATTTCATTTTTATAATATAATATATGTAAAAGTACATAAAATGCCCATCGCCCAACTCTCAAATGAACATTTCAGATTTCAGACGATACATCAGTTCATCATCTGTTGTCAGACTTGTCAGCAGTCAGCTTATCAATTGTTTTATGTGTTGCGGAGAGTTTATTAAGAGAAAGTTTGTAAGTAGATATTATCTCCTATTAATATATTTTATTATTATTTTGAAATTCATAGTTTGTTAACAAATTGATATGTTTGACAGCAGTTTTAAAAATACTGTGTACAAATCGAAGCAACATAACCTCTAAATTTTTACTAACAATACGTCTTTTTTTTAGTGTTGATTAGTGTTGATTATGGATTACACATACAGTGGCGTAAGATTTTACATAATTCTTTTCATTATTAACAATATGAATCAATTTTTAATTTATTTTAATTTATTTATTGCTTTTAATTTAAGGTTCTAAAATTTGCCAATTATCAA
>UCOH01005920.1:0-40413 GCA_900474275.1 Synergus japonicus
ATATATATATATATATATATATATATAAAATTAATTAAAGAATAATATCATTTTAGAAACATTTTCTAAATAAAATTGTAGGAAATGTATAATTCGAAATATATCAATAATATGCATGTATTTTAAGATTCAACGCTTCTTTCAATATTAATATTGATTTATAATATTAATAAACTGATTATTTATTAAAATTTATAAAAAATAATCAATAAGTTTCAGACATTGCAGTCTAACTACTGACAATTTACATCAGCCTCTTAAAATTTCGGATTATCAGTTTTAAAAATTCTTAGAATGTAGGAAAAAAGACAACGTTACCAGAATAATTAAAACAATTTTAAAAATCAAAACATCAAAAAATGTTTTTCATCAATCTCAAACCATAACCTTAGAAGCAGGATTGGGAACTGGAAAGCAAAATTAAATGATATTTCGCGGAACTGCCGTCAGGTTTCTCAGTAATCGCTTGGCGCGAAAATCCTGAAAGCTGATTAGTTCGCTCAAAATTTAAAAGAATTGTTTTAAATTTGAACCAACCAGCTTCCGAAATTTTCGCGCTTGTTTTTCGCACTAAACTCGCGGGTTTTGTTTGAACTAAAATATTTCACACTCGTAGTTTCTTCCACCTTCCAAAACCTGACAAACAGTCGAACTGTTTCATAAATGTAGAAAATGTGATATTTTATGTCAATTGCATGCAGTTTAATTGATAATTATTGATGGGAAATTTCTTACCTTCGATTATGATTCCATGAAATAGTATTTGCAGTTTCTAAATGAGCTTAACAAACTGAAATAATGCTTTTAAAACTATGTGCAACAAACATGGAATAAAGTCGAGTCCCGAACTGACTCGCGTTTTTAACTTTGCTTTCGTTTGGCATAAAAGCATAAGAAACTCATGCGCGTGCGTTACTTTCTCTATCATGAGTTTGACGTCAAGAGTATTAAAGATTACATACTCAAATGTTCGATAAAATTAGGTATTTTTAGCTTCTTTTCGAATAGTAAAATTATATAAACTTAAACTAAAAATAATAAGATAATATATTTTTATAAAAAAAAAAAGAATAGATTACTAAAAAGTATTTTTTTTACATTGTAGTAACATAACAACTTCAATATTATTAATAATATCAATTAAGGGTGTTGGAGCCAGTTCTCATCTAAAAAATCGATTTCTTCATTTTACTCGACAAATATTAAATTTAGAACTTTTTCCCTTTGTAGAATTAAGCAATTTTTAATTACAATTATGTGTACAGAGCGAGAAAATAACTAATTTAAATAGTTCTTAAGTAAAATGAAAATCAGTGTTCTATTGCTACGCCCCTGATGAAAATCTTGAATGTTGAAGTTAGATTTTGAATTCTTCGTTTTATGCAAAAAGTATCGAAAGAAAATATTTTTTCGCTCTGTATGCAGTCTTATATTTGAAAAAAGATTAGCGCTATAGAGCGAAAGAATATTTATCTATAGTTTTCGCTGAGTAAAATGGAGAACTGTTTTTTTCATTTTGATAGACAACATGAGTAAGGTATAAAGAAAAATTCCAATTATCGTTATTATTATTCCTCAAACCGTTTTACTAAGTGGGTAAAAAAGTAACAAATGAAACGGAAGAGTTATATTCTATCCAATAACGTATTATTTTATTACTCTGATTTTTCTTGAAAAATATAACAAATATTACAGACGAACATCAAACCATATATTTCAGGCAAAAGTTTACATATATCATCTAAAATTGCTTTTCTGCTACAGTTTCTTGACACCTTTATTTTTTTTTTTTCATTTTTCTTGGACAAAGACATCAAAATTTGTTAGCTGAAAATAACTCATGTAAGTTAGGAATGCCTATTGGTTAATGCACAAATTTTTAAGGCAACGGTATAGAATCTTCATACACAGCGATATGGAAAATAAAAGTTTTACTTTTTGTAAAATATGAAGGAAATAATCACAGCTTTCTCATCTAGTACTATATCTTCTGCCTCCTTCGCCTTGTTCTCACTTTTTCGTCTCTCCGAATCTCTTTCACTCGATCTCATGATTAACATGTAAATGAGTGCAATCGTCACTTAAAATCGAATTTTATTTTTCTTGCATTGTTTTTTCCCACTCAACCAAGCTTCAATTTTGTTTTATTGTTTATACAAAATAAGCCTATACCTATATATTCAAAGTGAAAACAAAGAGTTCTTACATCAACATCTTTTTCGTTTTACATGACTAATATACTCTGAAAGATAATTGACAAATTTTGTACATTTTTTCTTCTTAGGAAAGAAATTGACCGAACTTTTGTTGTCAAAACTTTATAACGAGCTTTCTCTCGGATTATTACTTTTTTAAACTACATTACTGGTTGGGACATTTGCAGTCGCAATCACATGAACGACGCATTCTCTTTTCACGACGATGTGCTTCAAACGCATCAGGAATGGAACGCACGGAACGTGGTTGAACATCTGAAAATAAAAAATTTTAATTTAAAAGTTATAATAAAGATCCCAGAATGACTAATACTATATTTTTTTTCCTCTATCATATATTTTTTAAATCACTATAATTTCACTCACAGTGAGGTCGATTTTCTTCTTCCTGATCTTGTTGTTGAACTTGTTGTCCCTGAGGTTGTTGTTGCATAAGAGGATGTTCCTGTTGATGTTGTTCCTGTTGTTCGTGATTGTGTTGTTCATCATGATGTTCAGGGGCCTCGTTATCAGAAACCTCAGCTCTAGCTTGTACTGGAATGTCCATTGACTCTACTGGTCTCAAAGGTAAGGAGAACCTTGGTACTGGCAAGGCACGACCTTCAACAACCTAAAAATAAATTTCATTAAAACAAGGCGCTATAATTGAACATTTTCTGTTTATTATCCTTCTGATAATATTTAAACTTTCCTCATTTATTACAAATTAATTTATTATTTATCTAACCTGGTGGATAATACTGCGAACTTCAGCTGGAATTGGGAAATTCCTTTCAACTTCCTCTCCTTGATCTTCTGGTCCAGGGAAAGGCTTAGCTTCCTGTTGCTGATGTTCAGAACTCTCAACTTGTTGGGATCGACCTTCAATGTTTCCATGTTCCAAAAGGTTCCTGACTTCTATTGGAAGAGGGAAAGGTCCCAGGGAAATTGCACGAGCATTTTCTGGGAATGGTTTGAATTCCTGTTCGTTCTGTCGCAAACATAAAATAATTATTATTACAGTAAAATAATTCCGTCCTTTAAAAAAAATGTAATTGTCAAGCAGTAAAAATAGTTCTGTTATCTTCTCAAACCTTCCTTGACACAAATTCAATATTCTAATCTACTGCCTTTGTCCAACAATATTAGATTATCAACTACATAATTGCATAACATTTTACGTAATAATTACATCTGTTCAGGAAAACGATTTCTTTGAGAGGACATTACTCTCTACTTTGTAATCACATTACCATCGGCATTTGTCTCTTACAAAGAAGAAACATTTTTTCCTAGAAACTACACAATAATTACAAACAGAAATAGCAGATTCTAGAAAAAGAAAGGATGAACAAATACTCATCTTTTTGTGCAATTTCTCACATGGTAATTGATCAATGATAATTTGTTTTCCTGTGACTTATTATTCAGAAAAAGAAGTGTTACGTAATACTTCATTGTTCACTAAATTGTTCGCACTTTGGACAAGAAAAATTTAAAAATCTATTATCAATTAATGCTATTAAATGACCCAGACCACAAAAATTATTTGTTGAGGATTATAGGAATTTGTGAAGTATTTTGAAAATGAATTTATACCTCACGACGAGATTCTTCAGGTGCTGGGAAAGGTCTCGCCTCACCGGTGATATGTTGGATGATATTCTTGATCTCAAGAGGAACCTGTTGAATGATTCTTCTGATTTCAAGGGGAATTCCTTGGAAGGGGGATCGTGGCCTTTCCTGTGGAGGTTGTTGGGGTCTTTGGTCAGGTTGTGGTACCATCATCTGTGGGTTCATTCTGTGCTCTGGCATTTGAGATTCTGCTTGAGGAGGTGGAGGAGGTGGCATCATGGAGCCACTTTGGTCTTCAGATTGGTACATTTGTGATGGGAAGTTCATGGCAATTATTTGCTCCTGTCTAGGCTCTTGTTGCACTGGTCTCATTTGACGAATTGGGAAGTGTCTCAGTTCAATGGGAATTTGACGCATTTCAATCTGTAAAAATGTATTACAATTTAATATTATTTTATTTTCTGCAGTAGAAGACAGTCATCAATATTAAGTAAATAAGTCACAATAAGTAATCAGTATTAAGTGCTTACTTGTTGCATCATGGGGATTTGCTGACCCATCGACTGGTGCTGTGGTGCCATACGAGGTGGTTTCATTTCCATGTTAATTTGAGGAAGATTACGTAACTCTGGTGGCAAAATTCCAGCTGGAATGTGGTTCAAACCTCGAGGATCGCTGAGTGGCAGTTGCTGCATATCAGGAACTTGGTATTGGGTGTGAAGTTGGTACTGGTGGTATGCTGGGCCTGATTCTTGAGGCTGAACAGGAATCTGAACAGTTCCTAGGGGAACGATGATTGGAGTCATCATTTCCTGCTCCTGTTGTCTACAAGTGAACGGAAATTGAGAATAGATGGAGATGACAACTAATTTTTAAAAAGAATCATATTATTCGTTAGATTGAAGATCAGATATTAAATATACTCACTCGTGTTGCGGATTTCCGGCTTCACAGAGGATGGAGACACGTTCTCCACTGAGTCTTTGGAAGCGTTGAGGATCAGCAGTTTTCGAATCAAGAGCATTGTCCGCCGTTCCATCCATTACCTCATCGGCTTTGCGACGTTCAACTACACAGGAAACTCTGCTGCGTGCTTGTTGAATCAAACTCTGAAAATTGGAAAAATTAGGAACAAGGAAAGCACAACAGAATCGGATTTGAAAATGAAACTTTATTTTTTATTGAGTTGTTTGAGGATTCTTACTCCTGCGATATCATCGAGGTCAAGCTGAAGTGGAAGTTTGATATGAACAGGTGGGAACTCATCATCTTCGTAATCATCCTCCTCGTTGTCTCGATCTCCATTATCATTATCAGATTTGGAGTTGTTCTCATTTTGTTTCTGAGCTCTGACTTCTTTCACTTCAGGCTGAACTTCCTTGATAGATACTTTCGATTCCGAAAGACTCTGTAGATTATTTTTCGGATCAATGGCTTCCTGAAAAAAAAGAAGTTTTGTGAGAATTTCAATTTAACGGTAGAGGTACATTCTTACATTTTGTGAAAAAATACTATTTAGGCCAATACTGATAGATCAGATTAAATAATAAAGAACTTTTAACAGAATGAAAAGTATACTACATGAAGAAAGCTATCTGACAGATTCTGCTTTTACAATTTGTTCCGCCCGCTTATAGTAACTTGTTAATCTTGTTATGACTGAAAAGTTAAAGTTTATTCGAAAGTTTCGTTTGGACGAGTGCATTTTATACTTTCTCCATAGTACTGTAACCATGAAAATGGTCGCAATCTGGATTCTAATGTCTTCTTTAAATATTTGCCGAATGAAATATAATTGATCATTACGCAGAACAATAAAATTCAAATAAAAAAGGATAAAAAGTCTTTAATTGGTAAAATAATTATTATTAAGCAATTCATTCACCGTTCAACCGATTATCTTAATTAAGATAATCGGTTTTAACGATTACTTAAAATTTTTAACAATAATTTTCCACTTGGAATTCGTTATATTAAAGATATTTTGATTTAACTGCTGTGATATTCGATT
This sequence comes from Synergus japonicus, assembly GCA_900474275.1. Taxonomy (NCBI): domain Eukaryota; kingdom Metazoa; phylum Arthropoda; class Insecta; order Hymenoptera; family Cynipidae; genus Synergus; species Synergus japonicus. Next base: position 5,782 of record UCOH01005920.1, read on the forward strand.
ACAGTTTCTCGTGAGATGTTGGAAAAATAATAAAAGAGAGTTCACTTTCACTTGCGACCTGGTGTCGCGACCAGGAAGACGCTCCTTCGACTACCAATATATTCTATGAAAACCCTCACAATATTCACGATACGTCCTGTGGGTTCTTGATAATAATAAACTTTCATTCCTCTAAGCACTAAGCACTTTAGTGCGCTATTTGAATTATAATTAGCGTAACATCGACTGAATAAAAAGTGTTAGATCATTTGTCCAATATAAAAATATTTCCTGTAATGAACGATGCGACATAGAATCGAAATAGAAGTCCAAGAATATTTAAAGAAATGATTATAATAAATTATATACAGAATTTTGCTGAAAACAGTAAATCCAGGAATTGTGTGTACATGGTGTGACATCTGAGAATAAACGACGAACGGTACAGAGATCGAACGATTTTCTATGTGGAAAGTGGTCCCGGTGTAATGTGCAGAATAGAAAGGACTTTTGTAACGCTTGAGTGACAACCTGCATATTCGCAAAGCGAAAATTAAACATTTCTTTCGTTAAAATTTAAAAATGGTACCTACTTTCTACAAAACATCATATTGACATTGATTAATTAAATTTCAGAATTTGTACTAAAAAATTCTTTAGAAGTGATGTACGCCAATTTTTAATTCTCTTAAACAAATAAACTTATATTTTTTTTAACTTTCTAAAAAAACAATTAAAAAGAAGCATACTTTCTAAAAGCGATTTTCCAATTTAAATACTTCAATTTCCAACACTTCGTTCCTATTAGTAATTTAAAATGTATGTCAAAGAGTGCAAATTTTTATGAGCAAAATAACCCTTATTTAGAAAACGAGGATTATTACTGAAACCAAAGATATTATCTAAAATCTAGACTCTCAATTGGCTGACCATTACCAGCTGAAATCACTATTTTAGATAAGTAGAAGAGTCCTACTTGGCTGGCCAATTACGAATTATCTACTGAAACTATATCTTCTTCGCTTTCGTTTTTGCTCGGCTCTGGCTGTCTGGTTCTCTGATTTTATTATACAGATTGTTACAAAATTTTATTGCTGATTTAGTAAAAACAGCAGTCGTTCCAGTTGAATAATTTTTAACTCGAAAGTAAATATTTTTAATTGAGGCTAATCTGTTTTCTCAAAGGAAATAAGTCGTTAAACAAATGTTTGTCATTCTCTTCATTGTTAAAAATGTTTGCAAAATTAATATACTTTTAATATACTACCATATGTTTTAGAATTAATATAAAACCATATTGAAATTAATATAAGGGTATATTAATATTAATATAAGATATATTAATGTTAATAGAAAGTATATTAATTTTAATATGGCTGTATATTAATTCTAAAATATAATGGTATATTAAATTCAATTTACAGTATATGCAAATGACTTTACTCACAGTATATTAAATTTTGATCAGTTTTTTTTAACATTGTTAATATGTACAAAATATTTCGTAACGAGCTTAAACGAGAAATAGACATTTTAGGAACTACAGGAAATATTTTCAAATTTTTAAAAATATGTGACCCTAAGAAGGATTTGTAAAAAGATATAGTAATTTTTCTTGGAGAAAATCTTTTCAGAGAACATTCACCTTACCGGTGCGTGCAACGGGCAACCCACTTTCCGACATGACGTGTGTGTACATTTTATGTACTTTTCCATCATCGGCGAGTAAAAGACATGAAATAAATCATAATAAACAATAAGGAGAGTCAAAATTTTATGTATTATTTTTAAGCCTTTTTATACCTTGCTTTCACTTTTTTTGGTACATTACTTTAATTTATTGTTTATGAATTTATGATACTTTTCAACTAACACTTTCACATGATATGCATCACTGGTGGCAATTAATGAATAGAATTATAGATAGAAAACATATCTTATCTTCAGAATTACTTTTACATGTTTCAATCACTTGAAATTCAAAACTTGCTTCAGAAACGTGAGCTGTCTTGATTTCTATTAATCTTCAATAACCTAAAGAGAGAAGGAAAGTCGATCTCAATTCGAAGGATGAAATTATACTTCACGCCAATTTCGTAAATCACGAATTTAAACAAAAATCACGAAAGTATTTGAGAGGAATTAAGTCATTATGAATAAACTCCTGATTAAAAAACTCATATCCACTGCGAATTTTGAGTATAACAGTATGACATATTTTAGACAATATATTATAGAGTTCCAAGATGAATAAGAACAGTTCTCATGAGTGAAGAACCTGCTGTAAATATAAGAGAAGGGGCAAATTGATTACGCTGAAGAGAAAACCGTTTCCCGCTGTTGGATGCGCTTCCGCGGTGTTAGGCGTTCTTTTATTATTGCTTCACTCTTGTTGTTACTTTATCATTGCTCGAGAGATATTACATTTCGCCTCTTTGAATTATTGTCATTTCTGGTAATAGCTTTTTCCACAACATCCATTTAAACATAATCCTAAGATCTTTGGTCGTCTTTCTTCATTCATTAATACATTTCACTTTCAATTAAGTAAAAGATAATTGTAACACAAAACCAAGTCAAGTATCATTCAAACAGATACTTTCTTTTATTATTGTTTTTATTTATCAGCTCTTTTTCATTACGTAAGAGATCTTTGATCTATTCAAGAGATTCAAGATCGTTACTCTTCTGAATGAATCATTGTTTCTAAGTAAAGTAAACTTTTTTACCCAATTATAAACTATAATCTTGAATCGGTATCCAGGTAATTCATAGTAGTATCGCAGCTATATAGAGGCTGTCCTTGTTCCACTACAATCCAGTCTTGATGCGCTCCGATTAGCTCAAAATTCTATACCAACTAATTAAAGTTGTGAAGATTTCTTTCACTTTGCAATTCGACTAAAAGTGTCACATGAATGCAGTAAATTAAAAATCAAATCAGAAAAGAATTTTGCGAAGAAAATTTTAGGCAAATGCACAACAAAAAAACTGCCCAGTTTCTCAACAATGGCCAATTTAATTAACGTTTCACCGAGTTTACACTTCGTAGTGATGAGTAACCGTGTCAGCAGTTTGCTGACAGTTTTCTTACAAAATTAGGAACAGAGTTGTTTCCGCGTGAAGTTGAAGAAAAAGATGATTACTCGTGAAGTTGAGGCAGAAGCATTGAATTTTAAAAAAGAATCCGAAACTAATTCTTTTGGTTTCCTCTAAATTAGAGTCACATGCGTTCAATAGCGACTCGTAACCCGAATTACGTAATTTCTTGCTACTGCGGTTCTCCTTGAGCACAGCCTGGCACCGCAACGATTTCTTTCGCGAATACTTTATCCGTACTTGATTGTTCTTTGGCGTTATCCATTCAGTGGATATTAATCATCCTCTTTTTTCTTTGATGCCCAAGAATTACTCGTTTACACACAAAGGAATCTGGACATCTATTTTACCAATCGGTAAACTATAAATGCTGAAGGAAATGATCAGAAGCTAGGAGATGGTAATAATTTCCGTAGACGGCATAACAGAATCATTATAGGAAGCCAAATTGCTTTCAGATAATAATTATTTTCACAGAAAAGAATAAGAGTAGATTACTCTGTTACTAACGTATTCCGGAAATAGAATTTTCCTATACAATTTTATAATGTACAGAAGTTCCTTCCATCATTTCGATTTCAATTTGCACTATTTTTAATTTTCATTTTGCAAAGCCTTACCTGGATGAGAGCGGCTGGCTGAAGTTTGTTCAGAAACTCTCCATGGGATTGAGAAATGTGATTGTTTTCATGCAATTTTTGCAAGTGTAATGTTGCCTGCATTGCTGCTATCGATTCTGGTGTACATGATGCACGAGCCTCAATCCAGGATGCTGCAAGGATGAAGCTTCCCAAGAGAACCGTCATCGAAATTAATGTTACAGCTGCAATCCTTGCAATCTGCACCGCTGTTGTCTTTGCAGGCCTCATGTATGCCTGAAAATCAAAGATATTCATTTTATTTAAGATTTTAATTGTCAATAAAAAGCAACTATTCATGTAATCTCTTTTTTTATCCACAATATTGTGTAATAGAAATAAATATATATTATATTAGGTTGAAGTTTCAGACGTCTAATCTGACCAAGTTTTTATATTTTTTTATTTTTTATATTTATATTTATTAGATTTACATAATATCAAAATAACAGAGTTTTAACAAACATTTTTGATATTTGCTTATTTACTAGTAGAAATTTACCAGTTGCCCGAGGTTTTAAGAGATTTTAGTGATTTTAGGGATCTTCAAGATATTTTAAAAGATTTCTAAAGATTTTACAAGATTTCAAGAAATGTTAAGGAATTTAATAAGATTTTAAGTGACTTTAAGGAATTTCATGGAATGGATTCTAATATAGATGAAATAAAATGAAATCCCTTCAAATATTTTTAAATTATTTGAAATTTTTAAATCTTCTGTAACTTTTTTAAAATCGGTTGAAAATGTTATTAGTTCATTAATATGTGTTGAGATATCTTGAAATCTTGTGAAATCCTTTGAAATCTCTTCAAATTTTTTGAAATTTTTCAAGTTCCTGAAAATTACATAATATCTCAAAAGATCCTTCAATATTTCTAGAAGTCCGAATTAAAAAAATCCTTGAAATCCTGAAAAAGTCTTTAAAATTAATTGAAATCTTTTGCAAACCTTTAAAGTCTTTAAAATTACTTTTTTTGAAGACATCTCTTTAAATCCCAGACAAAGTTATGTAAATTTCTGTTGGTAGATTAATAAAAATTTCGGGTTTTTGAAAACATTTTTTAAAATATTTTTATACCAATAGATATAAAAATAAAAAATCGTTAACTAGACGTCTGAAACTTCAACCCAATATATATTATAGATGGTAAAGAATCTATAGTTTTACATCTAAGTTTAAGATTTATTTTCCCTTAATATTTAACGATTCATAAAACGGTAAAAGTGATTTCTACTAAATGAAATCTTATACTGTAATACAATCAACGTAAATCTTAAGTAAGGCATTAGGAGAGAGTCAAAAGGCATGAAAAACATTTGATTCAACATTTTAGCTTTATGTAATATTCTACAAAGCAAGAGTACTCTAGTGATTCTGTAAGTATTTACCGTTACGTGTAAGGACTTATGGAAATCGGCGATGACTTCCTAAGTGACCTCATCGTGCATTTGCACGCGAAATTTCAATTCTGAAAATGTATCTGATCTCGTGAGAGATTTTTTCTCAATTTTAATAAAGGATTTCTTATTTTTTCACTGAACGATTCTTTTGAATAATTTCGAACGAATCTTTTTCATCGGATATTACAGAATAATTAGATTCAGTGGATGTGATGTAAATCCTTATTCAATGCAAGATAAAATATCGTATGAACTCAATTGCAATAATTCTACAATATTTATCATAGAATTGAAATGAAAAATTCCAAATTGGTTTCGAGTAAGTGAAGAAGTCTAATTTAATCTTCAAGGATTATATAAATGAACTTTTCAATGAGAAAAACAAACATTCAATGAAAATGTGAATGTAAAATTTACGTAGGAAAAGGTATGCTTGTATAATAGCTTGAAGTGAATGCAGTGGGTATGATGAGTAATGAAACATGGCCGAAACGAAGAACTTCACGCTCTGTAACTAACAAAGTCGAGGCTTCCTTCGATATTCATTTCTGATTCATGCATAATGGATTATCATTATAAGAGTGAAAATGAGAAGAGCTCTTTAAAACCTTACGTCTACTTTCTTCTTTAACAAAAAGAAAAGATATGTAAAAGCTTCTTTTATGTAAAATAATTGCAAAATAAAATAAAAAACATGTTTATTAAATTCTGTGACACACACAAATTAATGTTATTAAAACTGGCTCTAAATATAATAGACATTAGTCATTAAACCTTTTTCTATTCCCTATTAAGAAAGCTATTATATAGAAATCACAATAATTTACATTGCGAAATTACTGTGGATAAATAGCTATTACTGTAAATTGTGTCAATATAAGGTAATTTATTCAAATTTATTCACTATTACATGAAGTTGATTTTATCAAAGAACTTCATTCAGAAGTATCTGAGCTTTTACAATGCCTACATATATGTTTTTGCATGCAAATAATAAAAGTGATGCGTATAGAAATTGACAATGATGCGAAATCGAAGTTCATGGTTTTCTATGGATGTATTTGCTTTAACTGTTAGTTGGGTGTGACTATGTTAAACGATACAAAAGAAAGAAATCTTGTCCTGAAGACCTTGAAAAGTTGAAACTGTCTGTCAAACCGGAACCCAATTCGATGACTCAAAAATTATAATGCAAGACGCAAAACAGATACTACGTTTGTTATGTTCGAAGTTTAAAGAGAATTTCGTGCATCACAAATAAAATTTAGAGATAATATTATATTTTATTGATCAAGAAGCATGATAGAAAAGATAATTTACATTTTATGAAATTCTGCGGTCTAAACCTCTTAAATAATTTCGTCATAAGAAATTCAGCAATAGGCCTTGTTTCCTTCTTTCACCTCTATAATAAACTTTCCTTTCTGTGCCTCATTCGAATTTCAAACGCAATATACGTGGGAGTAAAAGTTCATTTTTATACCAAAAAAAGACAATGATGATTCATAATTTTATTTAGTGTTTGCACACACCTTTTAAAAATTTTAAATAACACCTTTTTCGTATAGAAAAACGACTGTCGTCAAGTTGATTCGATCTTGCATCAGATATTTCAATTTAAAAAGTTATTAATGAGTTTAACACTGTAGCAAATATCACCTCATTTTGATATATTTACATAAATGCAAGAGTTGAGAAACTATGTAATATTTAATCATCTGCATTCATGATGAGAAAATGAAAGAAATGTGGAACAAATTTAAATATGTAAATATTATGTTATGTGCTTTCCATATTTATTTGCCTCAAATTCTTCAATCAAAAAATGGGGTCTCTTGCACGAAAAGATTGAAAGTTTAGGTGTATAAAATCAAATCCTTATAGAATTCAGAAAAATCTTTTCCCGTTAAGGGTGTTGGAGCCAAGTTCTAATTTAAAAATTCTATTTCTTCATTTTACTCAACAAATATTAAATTTGGAATTTCTTCCCTCTGTAGAATTAATCAATTTTTAACTAGAATTATGCAAACAGAGTGAGAAAATATCGTATTCAAATCTTTCTTATGTAAAATGAAAATATTGAATTTTTAAGTCAGATTTTGAATTCTTCATTTTACGCAAAATGTATCAAAACTAAATATTTTTTCGCTCTGTATGCAGTCTTATACTTGAAGAAAGATTAGTGCTACAGAGCAAAAAAATATTTATCTATAATTTTCGTTGAATAAAATGGAGAATGGAATTTTGAGCTTAACACTTGGGTCCAACGCCCTTAATAGGCAATAAATAACAGCAATAAATATTTCATCACTTGACTGAAGAAATTATATGTTAGTAGGTGTTGCACTTATGCAAATAGTCTTTAAGAAAAATTATTCTCACGCCATTGAAAGAATCCAGGTCTAATTGCCCAGTTATCTCATCAACCATAGAACACGAATAAAAGTAGGATTAAAATATACCAACACAGACACAATGATTGCACAAAAACCAGAAACTGGAATATGTACGACAAAGCAAGTGTTATTGTTGGAACTCTATAACTGTACCTTGACATTATTATTCGCGGGTGACAACCTCGTGTTATTGACGAAGAGTTATCGAACAGCCTCGATCAACTTCAAAATTTATTATTCCAAACAAAAAACATTCATGAGATGACACAAGATTAGATAGCAAACTGTGTTTTTTAAAGTAAAAAAATTCAAGCAAATAATTAAACTATTCCGCCTTAGAAAATCGTGACTTCGGTCCTGGAATGTCATCAAGATAAGTGATGAAAAAAGGTACGAATATCAGGTACCAGGAAGTAACGGAAATTGTTTTAAGCGACAATTTACATCTTAAGTTAGTGTGTCAATACCATGGCAATTGATGTATTAACTTTTTTCCCTAGACTTTTAAGTACTTTTTGTATGTAGATATATGTTGGAAAGTTATGGGGAAGAATGGCAATTAAGGTGTTGGACCCAAGTGTTAAACTCAAATTCTATTCTCCGCTTTACTTAACGAAAATTATAGATAAATATTTTTTCGCTCTGTAGCGCTAATCTTTTTTCAAATATAAGACTGCATACAGAGTAAAAAAATATGTAGTTTTGATACTTTTTGCGTAAAATGAGGAATTCAAAATCTGACTTCAAAATTCAATATTTTCATTTTACTTCAAAAAGATTTGAATTAGATATTTTCTCGCTCTGTTTGCATAATTCTAGTTAAAAATTGATTAATTCTACAGAGAGAAGAAATTCCAAATTTAATATTTGTTGAGTAAAATGAAGAAATCGAATATTTAGATTAGAACATGGCTCCAACACCCTTAAGTTTAAAACAGGTGTTGGAAAGATAAAAAAGAGATGATAAAAATTTACAGAAATGGATAAATCCACCAAATTATTTTTAAATTGTATTGACAATACTTAAAAAAAATTTAGCTCTACATAAGTTATGAAAAACATATTCATAAATCTACTTTCTGTAAAAAACCAGGGATTTTACATGAATTATTCTCAAAAAAGTGAATCAATCGCTTTTCTCCTTATATTAACACTTCCTTTTAAAATTGATATCAAATATATTAATATGTATATGATACGAAATGAATCGTGTAATGATTATACTTCTGGGTCGCAATTAACTAAATATGTACCAAGAATGCTGTGATTCAAAGAAAATATACAGTGTAGGAATAAACTGAATCAAGGTAATTACACAGTTCTCAAAGTAAATACAATCTAATTTCTGGAAACTAATTGTCGTGTAATTACAGTAATTAGACGATGTGCTAGAATTTAATTCTCAACAATATTAGTTATTTTCTAATTTTTAATTTCGAACCTTTAATTTATATAAACTGGCTTAGAACTAAGTCACTAGTGATTTACGAATGCAATTTTCTTAGTTGAAGAATATGAAAGTAAATAATAATTATTTTATGATAATTGTAAATATGCATTAAATCATGATATTTCGAACTGATAAACGTCGAAAAGTTTCACTGCATGCTGCGTGAGTTTCAATGAGTGATTCTTGAATACGTGGCCATACCAAATTGCAAGGCCAGAAATAGTCACTGTCAATTTCACAGGTTTAATGAAACCGTATCCTTGTGTCTCTCAACGACCCTGTATTCTTTCTAAAACCTCCACACATTTAGTAAAATATTACACAATAGAAAAATGAGTGAATCTACAAAAAAAATTTTTAATTTATTCTTCCGGTCATCTTTTAATGAAGGTTGAATATTATAAGTGATAAATCAGATTATCGAAATAATGAGATTTTAATTCTAGTTTCTTTCTGATTTTTAAAGCTATTATTTTCTCTGAAGTTGGTTTATTGAAGTAAATTATAATCTAGATCGGCAACAGGAAGGCATAAACTGGTCTATATGATTTCTTGCATCAGAGAACGAATGAACGAATGAATAATAGTTGTGATTTTAGCTCGCGATAAATGAAGCAAATACCAATTTTTTGATCGGTGTACTTTCCTGGCAATTCAACAACTTGCATGAGATGCTGTACAATGATTCTTATAATGACCTCGATGTGGATGAACAACTCTCAGGTGAGAGGCCTCGAGGGATAGTAGGTCATCCGAGGCTCAGTTTGCTCACTAAGTGACAAAAGTTTATATTTTACAAAACTATACTTGCCATTTTGCCAAATGCCGGTATAAAAAAAGTAGTATATTAACTCTAAACAGACATAGCTTTTTTTGTGGTTGCAGATAAGACATCTTTTCTCAACTACCGTTTCTTCGACCATTGTCTAGACTGTATTTATTAGCTTCTGCCTCGACTTCTACAAACTCGAGGCAAAAAACAACTAGTTTATGTCCTTTGAAATAAGAGTGAATAAAAGATTCAGTTAATTTTATAATTTAATTTTTTGTTATATAAAATAACGATTTTAATAAAGTGCTTTATCCCAAACTATCATTTAAGATTCTACGCGTAAAAAATTGTGTCTACATTATTTTTTCTTTGCAAACAGAACGTGTAAATACAAGTCAAGGTTTCTTTACTCTGATAATTACTATTTTGCATTGAAAAAGTATGTGTGAAAACTGGAAAGTAAACTTCTTGTAGTAAACTTTATATTTTTCATCATGGTTAAGAAATTGAATCAAAATGACTTGCCTATTTTGCTAACTTATCTATCACACAATATTTACACGATAGAGACTAGGCATTGAAGTCTCTCGCGATTTTGACGCTTGACGTCTCTATTTTAATTTGTGAATCACGATTATAGTAGAATTTAATACATCTTAGAAATAAATATCCTTTTCTCTCCATATGTTTATTCTTTTTGGAAATAAAAGTAGAAGCATATAATATAGAATAGAATAGAATAAAATATAGAAAAGAAATATAAGTATATAAAGCGAAGAATACTTTTAATACTTTTTTCATAATATGAAACGATTAAATTTTGAGTGAAAAACTTGAATCTTTATCGTCAGATCTTAAACTTTATAGAATGAGCACAAAAGTTGAAGCAAACAGACATTTAAATTTGAAATGCAAACTATCATCTTTGTTTGGATTCTTTATTTAGAGAATCTCAAAATGCGTCATTGCAATAATTTGAATAAGTTGTTGATCCATCTATTTTTATTATGAATTCTTCTCTCTATAGAAATGGAGGTTCAGTCTTAATTTACAGATTTCTAAACATGAAATGATTATATTCAGTTTATGCCTCTTTTGTTGTCAAATGCATTAATACCCGTATAATTGTTGAAAGGTAGGTATTTACGTAATTCCGAAAAGTTTCCATCTAAACCTGCGTCATTACTTGAAAGTATGTGTAATTTAATAACGAATAATGATATTAATTTTCTAATCCACTTGGCCAATCCAATTACTTATGTCAATGCCAGTGAATCGTATGCATTTTTTCTTTATATTTTAAACAACTGAATAAAAGAATGTATTTCCTCATTTTCACGACGCAAAGAAAGTCAAGTGGTTTTAAATACAGATGGAAGTTTCTAGTACGAATAAATGAACGAGTGGTCCATTCGTTATGGCAAAAGGCGATAGAAAGTCTCTGATTATAGAAGAACAAAGCAACTCGAAAAAAATTGCTACGAATTTTTATTTGAAACGACAATTTTGAAGTTATTTAGAAGAAAAAGTAATCGTTTATATCGTTAAATATTTAATTAGTTTGAAATATTTCACTCTTTTCACGCCAGAAACAATGATTTTGCTATTGAAATTCACTACAATGTTTTAGTTTTGTAATAGTGCATTCTTTTATGCTAATTTCCAATGTTATTCTCTGGGTCAATCACCTCGCAAATGACGGATACCCGATCTCTCTAAACACTTTCTATTTTGATGTGGAAACATTTTTTTGTGGCTTTTACAATATTTGTTTTTAAAATTACATGTTAATGCAAGACCAATAGACAACAGTTAACTGATTGAAAACTGCTAATTTCATAATTTACATAAAATGTAATATCATTAAATATTTCCGATTAAAAAATGTTGCTTTTACAATTTTTAATAATGAATTCTTAATTTAAAATAGCTATACATATAATATACAAGGGCACAAACTTGATATTAAGTTAAGTTACAAAGAAACCGGTTACGAGAATATTCTTACAAATGACTTATTCAACTTGTTAGTATTAAAGGACAAAACATATTTTATTGAAGGTTTCTTACACAAAAACCCTTGTATCCCTTTCAAAAAATAAATAGTAGAAAGTAGTCAAATAAAAACTAGAAAAAATAGTAAAGATAAAAAATACTAAGGAAAAAAAATAACTTTAATAACAGATTGATTGACTTGCTTACCCTAGTTTTAGTAATTGCAAACTCAATTGTAATTAGAGACTTTTCAATCGCAAAGATAACTCACTTCGTTCATTCATTTTCCGAGCAAATAGTCTTTAATAACTATAAGTCTAAATCGCATGTTCTTAAGTGGACAATTACGAGGCAAATATTAATACCTGACACCCACTAATGACTTTTACCTTTAGTTATACACAAAAAAGAACGAGTGAATATATCTATACGTTTTTTCAGAACTGAAAAATAATGAGACTTCATTTCTGCTCGGTAATTCTAGTTCAATGGTGAAAGTTACTAATACTAATAATTTTGTCGCCGAAGAAATTTCTCATTGCATTTTCAACGTGTTGCACGCGTTGAAAGCGACTATTCGAAAATCACATTTAATCTTGCAATTAAACCGGTTCCTTTTCGTGCAATCGAGATAAAGTATTTCAAGTTTAAATTGAACTCTAGACAAAGTGAAATTTGAGACAACATAATAAGAAAAAGTGTGCTGACAACCTTATTTCAATCTAAATAATTTAAGAATATTTTTATGTTTTTCTTATCAAGTAAACAACATTTAAAATTAAAATAATTATTTTCTTCAAAAACACAAGTGATTTACGTAAGATAGTAAAAATGACTTATTTTGCAGTCTAAGATATTAAATTTAATCATAAAACTTTATCTAAAGAGTAATATTACGTCGTTTTATTACTCTTTTGTCCTCATCCAGATAAGAATGATTTTTAGTTGAAAAAATTTGTGGAATTTTCTTCATGAAAAATTCTCTCATGAAAATAACTCCAATTTAATATTTCCTGATTTGCAATAATATTTCCAGATCAGATCGTTTTACCGGTGATTAATCACTTTACAATGCTATAAACTCTTATCAGTCTAAAACTGCTTTGTTTATTTTCACCCAGGTTTGTTTCTTTACTTTCAAATAGCGATTTAAAAATCGCTTTAAGAAGTCGTAAGAGAAGGGCACTTGTTGATGCAAAGTTAGCTAAGCATTCCGGTCACTGAACCTATAGATTTATTTACCTCAATGAACCGAATTATTGATTGACATCAGATTATATTTTATCTATTATTTTTGTAATTAACGTATTTTTAAATTAATTAATTTGTCATTAATTTAATCAATCTTACCGGAGGTGGTTCAGTGGTGGAATAAACTTCACTTGGCGCATAGTGGCTTGTGGGGGAAATTTTTTCAGATCCCACAGCGACAGTCGCCAGAGAATCCGGCTGGTCCTTCTCCATCCTTAAGGAAGAGACTCACCGAACCGAGAAAAAAAAACGACGAAAATTTCAAAAACTATTGTTACTTATTTGTATATTAATTTTATAATGCAATTTTGAAATTTTTAAATCCAAAATTCAGCAACTTTTTGATGATTAATTAAAAGAAGAGAAGTTGATGGCTCGACGATTGAGCGAGCAGTGAGTGGAGTTGTGGAGATTGAGTCCAGGAACCGCTAGCTAGAGACATCCCCACCTGGTACCGCACCTGAAGTACAACACCGATACTTTTGCAGGTCTGAACTTTCTAAACAGCGCCATCGCATTTCAACTTGGTTCTTTCTTCTATAGAATTCAGGTCTTTGAATGATGTTATAAATTGTATGCATTTGCTTCATTAACCTGGGCACAAATCTTAAATGCGAATCACTAACAGCTGATCAGCTTACAGGCTTGTCATCTTTGTCATACAATTAAATTTATAATTGTAACTCCATCTGCAAAAGACATCTTGTTATAATATCCTTAAGCATAAGATATATTTTTTCAATCTTGAGGTCTGAAAATGACAACTCGTCCAATTAATTTTTTCCTTTAACAAAATTTATATAGCCTTGAAGCCTTTGCCCGATTTTTTTTATTCCATGAATTATTAAATAATTACTGAGGGAAAGAATAACGTCAAAGTAATTGAATGGTGAGGAATATAAGAATATGTATATATAATATATAATATGTATAGATAAGTACCTGAAACTGTTTCATATTTTGAAGTCATCTACCACTTAAATAATATATTCAGCTAAAAGAAATAACAAACATCTAAGAGATGACTTGAAAGATATAGTACAGTTTTCAGGTCGAAAAGGTCTCACTTGGACACATCTTTTTCTCTTTTTATAATTTTACTTGAATCTTGATATTAAAAAGATAAGTTCTTAAAAGAGAGAGAGTGAGAAATTATATTCATACAATTTTAACAATTATTTTAAAGCACTATTTTAAAGAGAAGTTTAGAGTTTCCATATAAATTCCAGAATCGTGTGATTGACTGATAGAGTTTCAAATTGACAAAAAACATTCGAACTGGTATTGTCACAATCACAGACCATACATTACATTCAATGTCTTACGAATCTCGTTTTAGAACCAACTTTCGCCAATCGATGGGACTTAATGGCATTACAACTTGAGGAACTTCTGTGCACCGAGGCAGATGTGTTTTTATTTGTTTGTAAGTTCTTGTATTAAGTGGAGAAAGTACGAATAAATATGTACTTATGTGTTATCTCAAGGTATATGTTTAAGCAATCGTAGCTGAAAAATTACTATAATCCCAATCAAATAATCATTCAAACTTAACACTTTTCAAAATATGATCTTTTAACGATTACATCATTAAAAAATTGGTTTTAAATACTTTTTTCTTAAATGTATAATAGCAATCTCTCATCTCTTTCTTTTATTTTTCAATTAAAGTTAAATTCTTTTTAATTGGAATACACTTATAGAGTATTAAATATTTCATCCATCAGTAAATCTTAATTACAATCAATAAATAATATAGTTTGGCACATCAAATAGATGGTATGGATGGATTTCTCCTAGTAGGAGTAATATCTATTATAGGATGGAGAATAAAAAGTGCTTTTCTCCATGTGAGGGTGGGGGTCTTATGCTTCGAGAAAACGAATGTATAAGGAACATTGAAGATTTACCCATGAGCGTAACGTAATAGTAAAGATTAAATTAAACATTAGTAAAAGGTAATTTGAATTTAATGAATCAGGACTGACTGCAAAATACTGTGTTCAAGATATTAAAAAAGAATTAGGTATCTTAAAATTTAAATAATTTAAAATAGTTATAATAGAATTTAATAGAGTTACAATTTCCTGAGTTCTTTATCATTTGAAAACGTAAAATTTTATCAGGCGATCAGATGTAGACTATTTTTAAATTAGAGAAGACCAATCTTGTAATCCTTAAATGTAAATGTATACTGTATATATGCTAGTGTCGTTACTTGCAGATTCTCGCTTTCTCTGACACAGTCAACTGTGGAGAAAGATAATATTTTTAACGACTAGTTCTCACACCCACGACCCTCATGGGCTACTATTTTCTTTATTTTCGTCGCACTTAATTTGCTTCATCATTTATATGAGTTGCTTTAATTATATCGCACGGGAAGATTTAAGATTCATATGCGAAGTTTGAGAAGCATGAGAAAAAATATTTTATATGACTAAATATTATGGTATTTTATTTTTTCTTATGTGCCAGCTTTACTTTTAAATTTTTCGAATTTAGTACCGAGAACTTGTTTAAAATTAATTCATTTGAAAATTAAATTTACTTTTGTAATGTTAAAATATTGACATTGAAAAGCTGCCATCAATAACATGAATATGAGTAAAACTATAAAATATAAAAAGAGCATTATGAATAAATATAATAATTTTTATTCACAAGATAACTTAAATTTATAATAGTTGAAAATATGAAAATTTGAAATTATAAGGCATGCATGTAAAGTAAAATCATAATCATATGCTGCTTTGAATTAATAAAAGAATTAAATTGATGGAAAAGAATGAAATACTTAAGAAGCATTATTTCTTCGCATGTTCTTTTCCCCTTCATCGTTTTCCGAGTCGCTTTTGAATTGTTTTGCATTTTCAGCTGCAGCATTTTCTCCGTCCGAGTTTTCAAAATTATTCTCGCAACCATAGTTCTGCGCAGGAACAGGATTCTGTTCAACCACAGGGATGTTGGAGTGTGGTAAGTAGCAGTAGTTATGCGCTGCATTTACTGCATGAAAGTACTGAAACATTAAGGGGAAAAAAAACTTAAATAAACTCTTAAAAACTATTATTATACTATTCAAATAGTTATTAAATTATTTACATCCAATCCTATGTTGTAAAAGAACCGAAGAGTTTTCGGATCTGAAAATAAAAAAGGTAATAAAATAAAAGTATTAGAAAAATATATCATAATTAAGAGATTTGTGAAAACGACATAAATGTTAAAAAGTAAATAATTATTTATACCATGAAGAGGCAAATCGGCACAGAATAGGTCAGTACTCGGTCCTGCCGAATAATTTATGCCGTTTTGCGGAGGATTAAATTGATTTGCTCGAGAGTAGAAGTAACAGTCTTCATCTGCAAAGATGGGAGTTGAATTTTGAAATTGAAGATCCATATTCGAAGAGTTTTTGAGTATATCCTCAAGTTCTTCACAGAAAGAGCTTGTAAGACTTGATTCATTTGACTCTCTGATGCTCATCTCAGTACAGTTTAGCTGTAAAATAAAAAAAAAACGTGTTTCAAAAATGATTTTAAAACATTTCAAAAATAATTTTAAAAAATGTGAATAAGTCTACTCACATCAATACTAGCACCTGCTTCTTCATTCACATTAGCCTCGTCTGGTTGAATTGAGGGTTCGGTCTCATCAATATCTTCCAGATCAGCGTATTAAAAAAATAGTTTAAAGAAAATTTGATTTTAAAAAATCATAAAAATTGACAAACCATAGGTTAAAATCTTTCTAAAAATCTTTGCGTTAAAAGTCTAATTTCTAACATTTTGAATAATTTTTTATTTTCATCTTTACCATCCATTATTGGCTCAAAACATTTAGCCAAATTTTCAATTACATCTTTGCGTTCCATTATCATCACACTTTTACGTCCTCTTTAAGGTGTGCGAGTTAGTTTTTTCTGTTTCCTTTTCCGGAATAGGGGACAAATCAAAGGAATTTCTGAAACACATAAGTTGTAAAAGTGAATAAAGTAAAGACTAATAGTATTTGTTTTTTCGAAAAAACTAATTTGTTTGAAACATTTCCCTGCCAAAAGGCAATTAAAACTATTTATTTTTGCAGCCTTAAAATCAAAGATAAAAAATGAAATATTTATATTCAAATATATATTTTTAATTCAAAAATATTTCAAATAAATTTTTAAGCTTTTTCTGAATGTAATTTAGTCTACCTGTTATCTTTATTTTTGGTGAAAACCATTATTAATTTAAACTCCAGTGCCTCTAAAACAAAATATTAACAATTTTCAGCTTATAAAAAAAGAATAAGTCTTTATTAGATATAAAGAATTTTGAATAAAGAAAATGGTTTGAAATGGCCTTGAATTGAAAGAATATAAGGAATTTGTAACAGTCATCCTGCCTCGCATCCCACTAACCCCTTCACATATTACAATATACTTAATTTGTTAAAAACAGAAAACAAAATTTGAAATACTACTTCATACAATAGTTGAAACATCTTTGAAATAATGTACATTCTTAATTAATTTCTTGCAAATAAATTGAGATCATTAAGAAAAGACTCTTAAAATTAACAAAAATTTGGAGTATCCATTGTTTTCGCAAACGTGCTCCACTCGCGAGATTTTTCCCACAAGAAAATAAATTTAAAAAACTACCTTTCCTTTCATAATATAGGATATTTGAATAGTTGACTGTAAAACGTTAAAAATTTCATATAAAAATACAAGAATAATCTAATAAAGCACGTAGTATAGGTTGAAAAATCTACGAAAATCACTAACCCTTATAGCATAGAAAGAATTTATCATTAAAATCTGTTTTTTACAAAATTTATATTAAATTTCAAGTATAATTACTTTAGAATTCAATTGAATTAATAAAAGAGCAAAGAATTATGGTGAACAAGTTTTAAATGCTACGAAATTCTAAATTATGTACCGCTATTATATATACCGCTGGGGAAATCACTAATCTTTTCTCCGTAATGGCTGACATGCAAGAAACAACAACAATGAACCAATCGTTTAATGTATAGGTTAACTTCCGGTGTGCAACTTCCAATTGCAGTGTTTCCCCAAAAATTCCCTAAGAATATCCTGAATTCCGTTTCTTTTTGTAGTAACGTCTGTATATATTTAGCTATCTGATATTAAAAAACTTATTTAATTAAAGATATATTTATTTTAATTTAATACATGTATCTAAACTGAATGAACACTTTAATCGAAGTAGCTTTTTACATATTTTAATTATAATATCACTAGAAATTCACTAGTAATGGGGGAAAACAAAGAATAAAGCAAAAAAAGGTTGGCAGCATTGATTGTTGTTTTTGTTGTTTTCTAAGTTCTAACATAACCTCACTTCAGTTGACAGTGACAGTTGACAGCGCTGACAGTTTTAAGATTGAAAACAATCGAAAACTGTATTTAATTTGTATATAATATTAAGTACTTTTATATCAAGTTATGTGATGAAACACAGTGTTTACCTTCATGAATTACATATGTGCTTTAATATATAATATTGTTTCGAAATTATTAAAATCGAGCTACAAGCCAACAGTAATTGAAAGATAAACAGAAAGGTATTTGAGGTATTTCACGTTTCCAACTTTCTTTCTAATAATTTCCTCATTATTTTCACTTTTTTTTTGCCTTTACGATGTGAAAAGATTCAATAAATAAATTATATGTAAAACATAAATTAACTCATATATAGAACGTTCATCTTTTATTTACAAACACATAAGAGTATCTTATTCGCTAAATATTTTTAAATCAGTTTTATACATTGTTTTTACGTTCTTTGAATTAAATGTGTTAAATTATTTTGAAATCAAGAAAGGAAAATATTTTTGTTCATAAGGCAAAATTATTTCGGATTGATAAAATTCTAATTAAACTCTCGTAAATATAATTTAATTCGTATACAGAATATCGTACACTGGTCTTGGAAGATGATCACTAAGCAAAGCTTGTATTCTTTCACTACGAGATACAGGAGTGTATCTTTTCATTGGAAAAGTTTTTGATATTCCATCAGTCAAAGCTCTTGTAACTGGAGTGAGATCAGCTTCAGGCCCTTTGGTGTATTTTTCCAATGCTAACATTTCCTTTTGAAATAATTTGCGTCCATATTCTTTTCGAGTTTGAGGGTCCAACTGAGTCCACATTTCTCTTGCTTGTTCCAATAGAACAGAATTATCTTTCAACCACGCATTACCAGAGACATATTCGCCAGTTTCAACGATAACAACGTCGACTCCCCATCTCCGCATTTCCAATCGCAAGCAGGTTCCCCAAGCTTCTATTCCAGCCTGCATTTGTAAGTGAATAATAATTTATATCTTAGTATTTATTTTTAGATTTAATCTAGTATTTTGAAAATATTTAAACCTACTTTAACTGCACAATATATTCCTCTAACTGGACTTGGAATTCGAGCCAAGAGGCTACTGACTAATACCACACGGCCTTTCGATCTTCTTATAAGTGGAAGGAAAACCTGTTGAAAGATATTCATGAAATTAAACTAATTACATATTATTCTGATAATTTTTTAATTACCTGAGTTAGTCGTGCCACGCCGATAACATTTGTATCTACGCTCCTTTTCAAAACAGAGGATGGAACCCATTCACATTCTCCTAAAGTTACCCAAGTATCTGCATGAACCAGTGCCCACAATCCTAAAAAATGATTTATTAAATTTAAAAAAAAAATACATTTATCTTAATAAAATAAAATCAAAGTGACAAACCTGGTGCTCCGTCTGGTAAATTTTCATTCACATACAAAAATGTAGAATGAATATCATGTTCGCTCGTAACATCCAATTGCAATGTATGCAACCTTCCTGAAGATTCTTCCTTTAATTTCGTAACGAGCTCCTCGTTTTCCCCCTTGTTAGAAAATCCAGCAAAAACTGTAAATCCCTGAAAAAATGATTAGTAACTTATTAGAAAAATTTCATAAATTTTAAAATATTTATTGTTAAAATAAATATACCAGGTCATCTAATTTTCTGGCTAATGCAGATCCAACTCTTGCATCGCATCCAGTAATTAAAACTGCTTTTCCTGCTGCTGACACCTGTAATAAAAAAAGTAGCAAGTGGAAAAAAGATTTTAAAAAAATTTTTAGAGTCTTTTTTACACTGTTGACTTCATTTTTACATTATCATGAAAAAGAAACTGCTAATTCCCTAAGTAGTGTACAGAATACGGTATGAAATAACTACTCTATTATTTAGATATAATGCTATGGTTCACTTTTTCCCTATGGTCACCTTGTTGGAAACCTTGAACTTTGCGACACGTGGACGGAAATCGATATTACAATTGGGAGGTTGAGAGAATGCAGTTATTCACTTTTCAATTAAAGAGTTTTAAATCGATTGATTTTACACCAAGCCGTTAATTAATCAACTCTCCCTCCGAACAGATTAAAAGATTTTAAATACCCCAAAATCTAATTTATTAATATTAAAATTCAGTAACGCTAGCAGATTTTTCACTAGCCTTAAATTTAAATTGTTAATTTTAAAGTATCTCATCAGATTCTCCAATATTTCGAGAATACGTAATTCCTAAAAGCTTGATTTAAATTATAAATTGCCTCTTTCTGAATTGCTAATATTTGCAAAATTACCAGAAATGACCTGAATAAAATTTTCTTTTTATATATAAATACTTTGAAGCAGGTGTGCGTCCCCTAGTTGTTATACATATTAATACAATCTTGGGTTTAAAAATAGAAAGCTCGTTCACCTGGTATTGTTATAAAAAAAGGTCAGAGGTCCCACATGTAGGCTTTTTAATCAGATCACTACACCAGGTTACGAGCCTTTGATCTTTTCAAGGACCGTGTGGATGACATTCTATGAAAGGTTGGAGACTGCAATATTTTTTTTGCAATTAATGAAGTCAGTTGAAGCGAAAAAAAATTTTTCGGACAGTTCTATCAAGTAGGTTTTAGAGGAAAGCGTATTCAAAATTGAATAGCTCTGCTATTAATACATTCAATATTCAACCTTCAAATGTATGTGATTCCAGGTTTAAAGAATACCTATGGGAGCAAGTTTGCAAATTTATTAAAAATATACCAAACAAACACATCTTGCCGAAACTCACCTTGAGATTATGGTAGAACAAGGTAGAGCCGATGGATATAACCAAAAATAAGAGGAAAAGCACAAAACTAGAAGTTTGGGAGATGCCTAAAGTATTTAATACTGTCGCTAAAATAACTGCAATCGCGTGCGAAAAAGCAATAGGCAAGAGACATCTTTCTGCCAACTCCCACGATTGACTGTCGTCTTGGTCTTTATTAGAATTCACTGAAGGCATTTTTGTCCTAATGGTATAATTTGCAAAAATTTTGATCCAATCATTCGATTATTAGTATAGGCTCGCTTAAGGAGCCTCAACTGAGCTAAGCCTGAGCTAACTTTAAACTAAAGGGTGTCTAGTCTTGTTATTCTAAATTTAACCACAGTGCTGTGCCTTAACCCTGTGTATCTCGATAAAACTGTCGCATGTGTGTAGAAATAAAACTCTTCTTCATGAATGAAAACCATGCCATGAGATTAAGAGAGAAAGAAAAAGCGATAGATGCTTGTGTACAAATATATCTTTCCATAGAATTTACAACGTGAATAAAAAACAATGGATTTCAAAGCTGCTACGGACTTGCAAAAGCTTGGATAGTGGATAATCATGTATAGTAAAGCAATTTGAAAAAAAAACAATCTTTTGTCAGATTTTACAATTTTCAAGTGTCAAAGTTATATTCTTTAATTTTTGCAAACTATCAAATTTGAAAATTGACAAAGTCTATCGCGAAATAAATTTAAGATTAGGTCATGATAATTTATAAAAGAATTTTTCTGTTTTTCATACGTTTAGTTAAATTCTCGAATTTGTTTATCTAATTTATTATTAAAGAATTGCTTTCATCTTTTCATTATTATTTTTTAAGGGAGGAATTAAGAAAGTCTGTCAAAGAATAAACATGTTTGATATCGAGAGAGTAATTGGAGTTTAAAATTGAAAGCGGTGGTTAATCCTGAAGATAATCTTAAAAAGAAAATATAATCGGGAGTGGGGTAGGTTATTGATTTCTGTCTGGTGCCATGTTGGGAGGGTTCACTGTTAGGGGTGTCTAGTGTCTGTATATACGCAGCGGTTAGCAGAGTGTATAAATAGAAGGGGTAGTTGCACCATTGACCCAGTGTTGCTTTGTCACACAACCAGTTTGGTCATAAGTTAAAACACCAAAGCCTTCTTCATTTTTTATCAGCATAAGCAACTTGTTAAACTCGTTATAAGACCCCAGTGGAACCAAACCAACCCTGTACAATCCTAGAAACACTGCCCTAAACTACCATTTTTGTCATCACCTTTTATATCCAAAAAAATACCTATTGTCTCTTTAAGTGCTTCCATCTTTTTCTAAAGAGATCCTTTTACCACCAAACAATTGTTTGACAACACTGTGCTCAATTGACACTTCAATGTGCATCGAAAGTCAGATTTTTAAATCTATAAATCTGAGAGACACGCATTCGTCTACAATTTCGTCTAAACTATCTTTCAAGATTTCGTCTAGATTTTCGATTTAAGGAATTGAATTAGGCTAAAAATATTAAATTGCTAAAGCTTAATTATCTACAAATATTCTAATTGCAATGGCAGAGTTAGCAGTCATGCCACAAGGATCTGGAAATCCATACAAAATAGTGGATCATACAAGGGAACGCAGGAAAGGAATTACTGCTTCTTCTCTGGAGGAATTAACCAACGTGGCTCGAACTCGCCTTGCTCTTCCAGATGATGGACAACTTACCATTGTTCTGGAACTAGACGGTATGTTTAATTGTATTTTAGTTGACCACCCATTTTTTAAAACCTTTTAAAGAAACCAAATTTGGTATTTACAGGTTTTCGAGGTTTTAAAGTTTTCTAAACATCTAATCAACATATATTTCTAAATCTACAAACTTGAAAGTATTTAGTATAAAAAGGATCTATTTGAAATTCTAATTTAGATCCATTTTGTGATCATTTCCAGGTACTGAAGTCGACGATGAAGAATATTTTGCCACTCTTGAAAGAAATACAAGTTTAATGGTACTACATGGAGATCAGAAATGGATGGCAGTTGGTGGGAAACCAGCTTCACGTTATATTGTCGTTGATGACGTTGACAACGCAGAAAGTTCAAGAAGACATCGATCGCCCTTAGAACCTTTAGTTTCATCCCTTCACGGAGATCCATCTCACATTTCGCTACTAGGTGGACACGATCTTGAGCTCCTAAGTGACATGGATCCAGATAGTCTAGCTGATATCATTCCTGACAAGTAAGTATTTCAAAAAATTTTTGTCATATGAGATAAAATAAAATTCACCCAGTCTTCTAATTATGGTAAATATTAAATAAATATTAAATACTCTTCTTACAGATTGTTCCTTGAGCAACTCAAAGAAGCTTCAGGAAGATTTTTGGTTGAGAAGAGGCAAGCACAGGAGTCAATGGCTCTTCTTCAAATGTATGCAAGTAGCGGTGAAATGGAACGAGCGTAGGCCATGTGGGGGGTGGGCGCCCTCACAGTAGCCAATATGTATCGTGTACGACGCCGAATATTTTATAGAGGACGTCAATTACATCAAACTCTGATCCTCTTTTGGAATTGAGCCCACTTAATATACAATTTAAAAAAAAGATCTCACGAGCCAGCAGGGAAAATTCGTCCGCCAAAAAATTCGATGAAACTGATCAAAAGAAATACTGAATGGATTCAGAATAGTGCAGGGGGTTTCATCTATCAGAAATGGTAAATCGTTGGTAAGCAAATTAAACTTTATTGATTGGTAAGGCAAATTCAATTTTAGATGAAATGTGCCCATTTAAAAACTCTGACACCAATTTAAATCATTTCTTATTGTTCGGAAAGTATCTTTACAAGGTCATATCCAGTTACTCCTTATTCAAAGACCTAAAGAGAGTCACTTGTCTCTAAATCTGGACTGTAAAGTACTTGCCATTATCTACTAAATACTCAATGTCAGAAGTCCTAATTTCAATTATGGAAGACCTACAGGTAAAAACGTAAAGTCTCTTTATAGAATACTAGACTTACATGTTTAGCAAAATATATGAGTTAGTATAAGCGAAAATGAGTTCTAGACCTAAACATTTTTGGATGCAATAGTTGCGATTCAATCATTACTGTATATTCATAGTGCGCAGTTCACTATACGGAATTGCTTTGAAATTCAGCAAGAATGTAACTTAATATGTAACGTAATACGCAGTATACAGTATTCTTAAAACTAAAACTACGATGTATTATATGGGAAACAAGTAATTGGTAGAAAAGGCATTCCGTCGCGATTTTGCCATATCAGTGTGAGCACGAAAAAAGCCCAAGGTTTCTTTTCTCAAAAGAAAAACCAGAAGTTTACTTTTGAGATACCCTCCGGAGTAGGCAAGATGACAACGTTTTTTGTTTCAAGGAAGATTGAAGGAATAATTAAGACTGAATTTATATAGGAAAATTTGCATCCCATTTAGATCACCAATTCATTGTGCACATTAGTGATATATACGAAAAAAAACCACGAACAATATCAACCCTTTGATACCTAACAGAGTTATGCGTTTGATAAAAAAATCTATTAGACAAAAAACAACTGAGGCTTTTGAAAAGATAACTTCTTTTTAAAAAGTATTATTTATTACGAAAACTAATTTATGATCTTGTACAAGTTTGGTAATTTATTATTTATATTGAGAGTTTATTAATAAAATTGTTTTTAATTGTTATATTTTTGTTTAATTGTCCATTATTGTATTAACTTTTTAAAATTATCCCTATAATATTCGAAGTTCTTGCAAAAGCCTTCATATGAAGAATAAAATTCATTTGTACGCCTTAACAGTAATGATAAGGTCAAAAATAATCTCTTAGTTGTGGCATTCAAAATTTATCACATAGCCTACAAAGTTTAGATATATCATGAACACACCTTACTATTATGCAATAATTTCTTTTTGCAATGTACTTTCATGGAGTTTAAGTTGAATCCTAACTTTAGTTTTATTTTTGCAAGCCTTTTTTAGTTCTCATGTAGGCAATTACGTATGAAGCACATTTGTATTTACTACAAAGTAACAAAAAATGAATAACAATTTATCATCTTTATTTTATAAGAAATTACCCACTCTTCTTTTTTCTGATCCAATACGAAATCAAGAAGCAGAAAATACATAAATAGTATTTAAACAAATGTGCCTATAACGAAGCCTTTGCATGTATAGAAACAATGCAAAACTCAGCGACCTCTGCTTCTTTCAACCCATCACAAATTCCATAGTAATGCCACACTTGGGATAATCGGAATGCATTAGATATCCAGCTTATTGTTACAGTTATAAATTTCTATGTTTCTGAATAAAAGGAATGCAACGACCAGTATAGAAGTATTTGATATATTGGTATATACTAAATCTGATATGTTACAATTTATAAGTTAATTTATAATTTATAGGCTTTAAGTATACAAATCTAAAGTACGTATAAAATATAGATAATCTAAATTTAGCAAATGTTACAAAACATATGTGCTCCTAGGAAATAACTTATTATATTGAATAGAACTGCCAGTAAAGAAAAAAATTTATTAATGCTCAACAAAGCCCCCCCCAAAAAAGTTTGCGATTAAAAATCGCTATTAGATATAAACTTAAGTAATCTATATGGTAAAGTTACATTTTACGATATATGTACAAGTTAACTTTTTATGGAGTGTAGAAAGTTGAGATCTATAAGTTGAAGTAAGGAATTGGAGGCATTTGCAGCTCGATTTGTCGCATTTCGTAATTGGCAAGCGGCTTCTTGTAGGACTAATTCGCTTTTTAGCAATTGCCGATTGACAATGGATAATTCTTGAATACCAGCTGTGATTGTACCCTGAATTGTTCGCTGAACATCGTTGTCTAGGGCCATATTACATTCATCTGTTTATTAAAAAATTTTCATTATTCAAAACATTTTTTGAAAAATAGTATTATAACTAAAATCTTGAAAAGAGGGTTAAGTAGACAAAGGTTATCAAAGGTTCAAAGATTCGCATAATCCTACGTCAAATTTAACTAATTACTCAACTACACTTACTTCTCTAGGAATTAGTTATAACTTTTCGGATTTTTTACACTTAGTCAATATAGGCGTAGTTTGTTTTTTTATGCAAAGATATACTTATAACTAATTTTGTTAGTCTCTCAAATGAAAGGAAATAAAATAGTCAATGTAAAAAAAGGATCATTGAAGAGAGCAAATAATCCAAAAGACTTCAATGAACAAATTGTTAACATTGATTTCTCTGCTAAAATGATATTATCATGAACATTATCATAACAAAATTTAATTATGACTAATTAATGTAATTCAAATTGTACTGCTACGTGGTCAATAAAATGTAATTTCAACTGTACAGTAATCTGAAGCAAAGTAATTGTTTTTAATTAAATTTTTACGTGGATTATAATTATTCCTAATTGCAAAGGTGAGTAATTAAACTTAAATAATTATAATATTCACTCACATAATTTGTAATGAAGCAAACTGTTGTATTTTACGTAATCTTTTTTTGATTTTGAAACTTTGACTTCGGGGTAAGAAGGACATACTGCCGCATCAATTGCGCCACTTAAGCTACTTAAGCTCCCATCATCTGTAAATAAAACGGTAGGTATTCAATTAAATTATTAATTCACAAAAAAAAAACAATACATTGTATGATTTCTTGTTTGCTTATTAAGCTATATATATATATTTTGCACACAAATTTATATTTTGCTAATGAAAAAACTGCTGCTGAAGCCTATAGAGTAGAACAAAAGCAATCTAAAATAATTTACGGAGATATATACGTACTTCGAATCGTCAATACGTGGTAGACTGCAAATGTTGGTGAGATTATATTGGGTTTTTTAAGTACTTTTTTCGATAGGTAATACTTTTATGTGACATCTCGAATGATCAATGAATAATTAATTATTAAAATAATAAAAATATATAATTACCATCATCGGATTCCTTAGCTTCTCCTGATATTATTGTACCACAATTATCTCTCAGTAATGCAGGAAATACCATTCCCTATGGACAATAATTTTTGTCAGTTGTAGTAGAGAATATTCTGAAATAGTTTTCATATCTCAAGTCAAGAATATTTAATAAATAGTTTTAAAAAATAACTTATAATATAGTCTTGTAAAATAAAAACTTACTGAGTTACCGTTGACACTTTCGTCGTCAGATTCTGAGGCTTCACCAGAAATTACAATAGCTTTTGAATCCATTTTGCATGTAATGAAGTCTGAAAGACTTCAATATTCTTCCTGGAACAAATTCAAGCAACTTTTGTAAGGAGCTATTCAAAAAATACAGGAAAAATCAACAAATATTTATAGGTTAGATTGAAGAAAAAAGTGAATTAGTAATTAATTAATAAAAATTTCTGTATGAATAATAGATATTTAATTGTATATTGAACAATAAAGTAAGAATTTATATTTTTAACTAAAATTTGTTTACTTACTTGACAATATTACCCGCTTGGGTTGTGGGATGTGAAAGACAGAACTTTTAACAAACTTCTTGTTTGACAGGTGTCATATATATACATATACATATAGGCGTGCGTATATATATACATACACACATATATGATATACGTGGTACAAAGATATTATCTTTGGTCAAAGATAATAATAATAATAATAATAATAATAAAATTACTTTCAAACATGAAAAAAATATCTATATATGAAAATGAAAGAAGAATTAGAACACAATATATTATTACGTGTAGAAAATAAATATTTATTTTGGAAAGATTCATTAGGACTAATGATAATAATCACAATAAAAATATATGTACAGATTTATAGAATAATGATTATCCTCTTAAAATATCCAATTCTTCAGGCGTGACATGAATTCTCAATTCTTTTTCACGAATCACATCCTGAATTTCTGTAAGTTTTTGTGGGGCAATTTCTGCTGCATCAATATAAATACATCGAGCCCACGGACAGTGTGAAACACTTTCGTGATAAATTTCTTCTCCCTTCTTTTCACAGAGATTTTCTTCCCTCAACAACAACATAAATAATCTCCACATAAGTGGACAATGTCGAATATCAGGCTCCCTAAAAAGTTTATTTATTACATTATTTCACACATAAAATTGCAATAAATTAAATTATAAATGTTAATAAAATAAAAATATACCTTGAAAGTTTTCGATGAAACGCCAATAATTTGTTGAGAAGAGCGTTTGCAGTATCCATGAGATCAGCCTTCTTTAAATATTTAATTCTAGCATTTTCAGCCAAGCACATAGTGATCGCTTGCCATAATCGAATTTTCTCACATTTGTTTTGCCTCCAAGATGGCAATTCATACTATAATTTAAAATGATATACAAATACTTACATCAGTTAAAAATTTCAAATACTATTTAAAATTTTTAATAAATAAAAAAAATTACTGTACCTCGAGATCTGCAAATACCGACAACATATAAAAATTGTCTGGATAAAATCGCATTCCGTCGCCAAGAATATTTTTCAAAAGGCTTTTCGAATTAGGAAACTTTTCTACGTAAAGTTGCAAGAGTGATAATTCACTTTCGTACAAACGTTCCTGCATCATAAAAAAAATGAATAAGTTTGATACAACTGACTAGCAATATTCAATCAAAGTAATTTAAAAATTAAAATATACCTGCAATCGTGGGCATTCTTTGCAGTGATCAATACATTTTCCAAAAACTTTCAATATCTCCATTACATCGCGCTCTTCTACGAATAAAAAATACGCATAACACGCGATCGAATCACAAACCAGATTAGGCAAGAAAAAGGCATATTCGGATTCTTCAGGTGCTTCATTAGAAAGAAACTCTTGAATAAAATTTTGCAAATAATGTTCAGCTGCCAGTAGACGATCTTCCTGATTTTGTGGTACCAATAATTGCATAATTTTTATAAAATGACTTTTATTCGCTTCTCGATAGGTTTTCGTATTAAGTAAAATCTCAAAGAGAGATCTGAAAATACTCATAACAGCTGCTTTTTCCTCTATATTCGACATTTTTGCAGGACACGAATTTTCAGATTGAAGCGTTGTTTCCAAAATGCTGATAGAGTTATCAAAACGTCCTTGTTCGTATTCTATTAAAGCAAATTCTCGATAAAAGTGCAAGTTATTTCGATTTTCAGGCTGCTTCAAGAATTCCTTTAATAAAATTTTCAACTTTTTTCCTCTGAAAGCATATATATTATATGTTAAGTAACTATATATTTTTAATTAATTTTGAATAGAGGATTTAAATTTTTTAACAAAAAAGCTGCTTACCGATTATCGCTCTTAAGTGGATCATCTTTGCCAAAATAAACAAGCAATCTTTCGAATCGTAACCACCAAACATAAATGCTAATTCTTTGAGAAGAAGGCAGAGCTTCAGCAATTACTCTAAACATAGATCTTACAAAATCTAAATAAGGCTCTTGTGCTGGATGAAATCTCAAAAATTGGGGACCTGATGTTAGTTGCCCTTCTAAAACGTTTTCGACTAGAGATTTTCTTTTAAGATGACCAGCCGTCTCTCCCACACAAGGATATGCAAGAGGCAATAAAACTTCTGAAGAATCGAAAGCCCAATTCAATTCTTTTAAGCCCAAGTCCTAGCATTTCAAAACAGTTTTTAAATTTAGAATTATATAACATACTTAACAAAATTTGATATTATATATTTTATACTTTATATTTTACCTTCAATGTATTGTCGCGAGTTGGCAAAAGAGGAATTTTTAAGGAAAGTAGTGCGTAAACCGCTAGATGAAAATTTGAATGATCAGAAACCATTGGATGAACAAAATCGGCCACATCTTCTGGTAACACAAATCGCTTTGAATCGCCAACTAATTCAAGTTGATCACTTGCTACAGTCACCCAGTGACATCTTTCCCTCAGTGATTCCACTCGAAGCCACAACTGATTCAATGGTAATCTGGATGTTAAAATTACTTCTTCCATTCCAACTAAAAATAAATATAACTTGAGTTATCTAAATCTTCGAGACGTAAGTGTATTATTAGTGTGTTATAGATGAAAGTGACTTACTAAGATTCTTTTCATCTAGAGAACTTTGGAATCGCAGGCTATCTTTGCTAAGATTCAGATTCAAGCAAAGGTTCATCCTTATAGTTTCCCACATCTGTTCCCAAAGTCCACCATGTCGAAGAAATATTAAACATTGATACATCGTTCCTAAAACAAAGAATCTGCTTTTAAAACATGGAATAACATTTTTAAATGTACAATAGATTTCGAAAAATAATTCTTTATTATAACTTCATTAACTTTTACAAACCTGAAATTTGTGTATCATATAAGCGAGGATTAGACCTAGGCCGTTGCCGAATAATGAAAAAGCATCTCGTGAATAAATTTAGCACACTCGGTATCGTGCACAAAGCAACTGAAGACTGAGTCGCCATAATTAAAGCTTGCCATAAAATAATATTTCCCGAGTCTTTGTTAAGAAGGGATTCGACATCACTTGAAAACTGATCCGCTGGCGTGAGTTCCGACATAAGTAACAACTTCCTTTTTAGAAGTTCTACTGAATCAGAATTTTTTTCCAAAGCTTTCTCAACAATGGCCAATTTCTTTTGACATGATAGACGTGAATTAGTATTCAGAGGTTGATAAGTCACAACAATGTCCTGTAAAATAATATGGCTTGTACAAACATTTTCGAAAGTAATAATTAAAGAAAAAATATTTTATCAAAATTTAGAAGTTGAAAATCAAATATACCTGAAAATCTACGTATCTAAGCCACAAGTTGATATCATATGGATTTTCCTCCAATTTTTCATTAAATTCTTGCGTTTTATTTTTTCGTTCCTCATCGATATTTACACACCATTGCGGTAAAGGTTCCTCACTCTTTTCTACAGATTTCGTTCTTTTAATAACTGTATCTTTCTTTTTGAATTTTTGAGCATCAATATTTCTATGATAATATCTAGGGATAACCTTTTCTTTCGAGTGCTTTCCAGAAATAAAACCTAGATTTCTTTTAGATGAATTATAGTAAGGTCTTACTCTTGAACATAGTGTTTCCACAGTGCACATCCTTTTATCTCGAATTTTATCATCAAAATATACATTTTCAACATGTTGTTCATACTTTTCTTCTAGCTTAATTTTTTTGTGTGCCTTGTGTTTTTTCTTTTTCTTCTTGTGCCGTTTTTTATGTTTGCGACGTTCGTCTTCACTAGTGTCACTGCTCAAAGTTATTATTTTATCAGGCACTTTTTCTTCTTCTGGAGCAGATAATACTATGATAGACTCATCTTCAGATGAGGTGGAAGATATATCAATTACTGATCTCTTGAATGCGATTTCTGATTTGAAACTTGAATTGGTGAGCCATGTGCTTAGATTGTCTATAAATATTTGAAACAAATAAAAGTATTCTATTTAATAATTTTTGATTACATATTTATATATACGTATCTCGTTTTCTGAGGTTAGACTTTGACAATTTGAGTAATTTTACGAATTAAAAAAAGAGAATAAAAATTACCTTTGGATAAATCTTCGACATCGCTAGAACTTGATTCCTGAATATTTCTGTCAGTTGAATATGCAGGAAAAAGTGCCATTCTTCCTTAATTTTAATACCAATTTAATACCCTAATAACTATTGGCATTGTTGCACATTGTTGACATTTGGCATCTGATATACATACACATAATATCAATCTATATATGTGATATATATAGATCTCTATGCATACAGATCATTCTATAATATATAATGCATAACAATAAGCCAATAAGCAAACGAATGAACGAATCAGTCAATGTCTGTTAACCAATCAGGAGAGATTTTTACTAGTATCGTTTCTGTCTGCTAGACCCCATGCTGAAAATTTTCAGAAATCAGCTGATTGAGAAATTACACGATTGTATACGATGCATATATGTCTTCATTGTTGTAAATATTTTTCAAATGGAAAAAAAATATTTTTTTAAGCTCCTTTAATGTATTATGTCCGGAATTACTAAAAACCAAGTTTACCTTGCTATTTTCCTCGGAGTTGTTAATGGTTATGTTTGTTGGCGACCTCTCTTTGCAGAACGTTTTGCAGAAACAGCACGTTTGGCTAAACTTAAAGAAACTTCAGAAAAGGAAAATGTAAGTAAAAATGTTCTTCTCAGGAGTTTTAATCTTTGAAAATATAAAAGAAATTATGTATCTATAAATCTTTATACAAGCTTTATACTTTAACAATTCAAAATCCTCAGTGTTAAAAATTGATAATTAAAGGAAATGTCTCTAGTTATGAATTTCGTGACTAGTTGACATATAGCCAAATTGAAATTCCATTACTACGATAAAAAGTTTAACGAAACACAAATAATTACAGAATAGAATCTAGTGAATAATAAATTTAAAAGAATAAGTTAATCTCAGAGTCTAAAATTAACTTTAATTACAAAATTATCATCTTTCAGGAAAGCAATTAAACATCAACGATATTTCAAATGGTCTCTATTTACATTCGTTGGATCGACTACTTTATTCTGTGGAATTGTTTACAAGTAAGTAATAAATATTTTACGAACTTCTATTTCTTATAATGGAGTATTTAAATTGAAATTTGTTTGAACTTCAATATTTATCGAATATATTTTTTCTCGTATTAACTCAATATATTGTCAAATTTAAATTCTTATAATTTTGTAATAATCCTAAATTGTTTACAGGTTTGAATTAGCACCGATGATTAAGCGTCGTAAAATAGAAACATCTATTGGATATGCTCGAGAATTAATAGATCAACAAGAAGCAATAGCTGCAAAAATGTCTAATTCAGAAAACGATTATCGAATGAGCGACTGAAATTAAAAAATGGATTAAAATATTTCGTTTGTAAAAGTGGGATATAAATTCTTCAGAATAAAAAGGGGATAAAATTAATTCGCAGTTTTTTGCTTCGAGAATTTATTTAGTCTCATTTCTACTCTGAAGAATTTTTATCCCACTTACAAATTAAAATATTTTTCTCGACTGTAAATTAAAAAATTGTAAAAGTTAAGGTTAACTGTTTCAGCTTCACTTGGACAGGTTTATAGTAAATATATAAAAGCCGAATCACTTTAAATTTATATTTTAGTCATATAGTAATCGAATATACATCTTTAAAATGTACTATATGTAAACCTAATAGATTTTCAATGGCAATGAAACGTTTAAATTATTATTCCTTGAACTTTCCTCCATAATATGGGACATGCTGAAGGACGAGTTTCCAATCTGTAACATATAAGAGCGTCAGCCCTGCAGTTGCTCCATAGGTTGCCGCCGTGGGCATCCTGAAAAATTAAAAGAAAATTTAATAACTTCTTTGAACTAGTTATCACAAAATAATCAGTGATAAAAGATATTTTTCCCAAAAATTTTGACGTCAAAATTGCATATATCCCCTTTATAAATGGTTCAAGTTATATAACTTAACTTCATAACCTTCAATCAGAAATCTAATAAGATACTGCTCATTCCTTAAATCATAGCAACAGATTTAATAAATTAAATTCAGTCTATATTTAACTTAAATATAGACTGAGAATAATACAATGGCTATAAATAAGCTAGGTTCGTCTTTTAAAGTTTAGTTGAAAATGCTATTTAAATTAAACTTACCATTTAATTGCAAGTTCTAAATGTCTCTTTCCTAATTTCATTTTGAAGAAAGCTATTCGGTTACTCCTATAAAAATGAAAACTTCGTTGAGAACGATTTAGTATAACGAAAGTAATGTATATTTCGTGCAAAAATTCTGTCTTGCTCTAAATTATTAATCAAACCTTTTTGTACCTTTTGAACCTTTTCTCCACAGCTCGTCAGCTGTTTTTTCTCTATATACATGTAGTTGTAGCAGTGTTGCCAGACTTGTCCACCAAAATTACCGTACCAGGCTCCTCGAAAGTACCCTACAATTACCTTACGCTGATAAAGAAATTTTCCCACACAGTTCTCACTCAATTACCTTTTTTTTTTTTTTTTTTTTAGGTTCTCTCATAAACTTAGGAACGCGGCTCTCATCGCGCATGCGCCGTGCAATGCTTTTTGCGCGCCAAATATTCAAATAATTTTATTTAAAAATAAACAACAAATCTGTATTTTCTAACACTTTGGGACTATATCACTTAATTCACAGTTAAATACTCGCAGAACTTGGTTACGTAAAACTAATTTGAGCTGATTTTATCGATTAATTGAATATTGTATTGAAACCATCTTGCTCGTAATAGCATAAATATTCAAGCGATAGTTTGTAGAACGATAACAAGACTATGATTGGAACTTTTAAATTTCTGTCTCCTCAAAGATTCTCTATCATTGGCTGTTCGTTTCGCGCTTTGAATTTTGCGCCTGCATGGAATTCCACCCGCGTGACCATACCAGCCAAAAGAATTCAGGTTTAGTTCCCGCCTTCATCGTTACGTGACAGCGCTCCGCGCGACAATTCAAATCATATCGAATATTTCCCCCAGTAATTC